>QODF01000043.1:1459164-1493982 GCA_024372805.1 Oostethus manadensis | reverse complement strand
ACGGGGATGCTGGAGCCTATCCCAGCAGACTTTGGGCGAGAGGCGGGGTACACCCTGGACTGGTCGCCAGTCAATCCCAGGGCACATAAAGACAAACATTCACACTCTAATGGACAATTTAGAGCGGCCAATGAAGCTAACATGCATGTTTTTGGAATGTGGGAAGAAACCGGAGTACCCGGAGAAAACCCACACGCGCACACAAACTCCACACAGAGATTCGAACCCTGAACCTCCTGACTGTGACCAATTTGCCAACCACTGAGCCATTGTGACTTGTCATGCGCAAGTCTTGAACGAATCCTTGAGAAGTCCAGTTGTATGACGCGTCAGGACTCACGGGTTACTCGCCGGCTAGACGGAAGGAATCGAATCCCCGAATTACGTGTGGGGAGTTTCTGCGCACGCACTCTGCGAGGAGTGGCTCAGGGAAATAGTGCGCTCAAAACGCTGCGTAGTGCGATAGCGCGAATCGACTCGTTAGAACGCGAGTCGGTAAAAGGAATCAATTCCCTGCTGAGAAAAGGGCCTGCAGGGTTCCCAAAGTGGGGTACCCTGTTATCACAGGGAGCAAAATGAACACATATGTGCAATAAGAACGTTAAACTTGACAAACACTATTTATCAGCGCTGGTGTGTTCGTTCAAAGTTGACCATGAAAAATACACAGGGTACAAAATGAATTAACCGGTTAATCACGATCAATATTTCAAGGTAAGTGATATAAAAAAGGTTATTATGTTTTATTATTTCTTTGTTTTATGTTAGGTATTGTGTATGTTATCATGTATAAATGATGTAATATATGTACATACTATGTACGTTATTATATTATGTATAATAATTGTATACACACACACGCACACAAATACAGACCTGATTAAAATCTTAAGACCAGTTGAAAAATTGGTACCTAAAATTGGATCTTAATGAGGATCTAAGTGGAGCTACCAAATGCAAAAGCAAGACAGGGGGAGTGTGACAAAAAGCACTTAGAAAAAGTCATTTATTGAAAACAACAATTCAACTGAAACAGGTTGTTTGTCAGCTGATCGACAGTTTAGGACCATCGCTCAAAAAACGACAAAAAACTCTCCAAACCAGAACAAAAGATGTTCTCGGTAGGACTCAGTAATGAGTGGCTCCGCCGTTCTTGTTAATCACTTCAAAAAGCTAGTGGGAACATTGCTCCACGTGGTGAAGATGGCTTCACGCGGGGCATTAACTGACTGGAACTGATGGCCCTTTTTAGAAACTTCCCTTGCCATCCATCCCCAAATGTTCTCTGTGGGATTTAAATCAGGGGAACATGCAGGATGGTCCAAAAGAGTGATGGTATTCTCCCTGAAGAGGTCCTTCATCAGTACTGTAATACAATTACAGTAGGGGAATCTTTTTTTCAGGAGCAAACTGTCAATACACCACATGGACTGTTGGGGGCAGCAGTGCTTAAACTGCAGCTCCGGTTTTGTTTCCCCTCACTGTATTTAGGCCTACTAATATAAAGTGGATTGGAGTTCCTAGGTCACATGATCCAGGAAAAAAAGGACAAAAGGAACATGTAAAAAAAATGGCATGAAACTAAAACGGACAAACAAAAAGATGTGCACGGTAGGACAAATATAGAAATAGAGTAACTGTTTTTATAATGCTCACAGAACTAGACGGTCTATTTAATGGCTGATCCTGATCTGATTGCTAATAATAATTTATTTGTTTTGACTGAAAAGAATAAGTTCCCATTGAATTGGTGCATCTTGGATACAGGAAGTGAGTATGTATACTGGTAACAGTCCAGGGTAGGACTGAATAAGCTCTGCTTCTTCCTGCTCCTTTTCGAACATGTGGAACTATGAATTGTGATGTGAGGCACTTCAAGCAAACCCTGGGGGGTGTTTGAAATAAAGCCAACCAACCAATCAATCAATCAAATCAATCCTATGGTTGTGGTTTCAGTGCACTGGAATTCACCTGGGGTAATTTACTCATCTAAATACGATCTTAATGACCTGTCATTTTTTTAATAATAAGCCCGCACAACCGACGCAACATTCACTTTCGTGATACTGCACAGTCTTTCGTATCAAAGAAGGCTCAGACAAAGACAAAGGTTTTCATGCAAAGACTGCAAGAAATAAGCAGTAAAAATATTCACATAACAAAACATACTACTAACTCTCCCCAATGGTGATAATTGAGCTCCAGTCACATTTATCTGCACAAATATCAGAACAAAACCTTGGAAAGAATCCGTTATGTTGTGGTTGCATATGCAATGTCCGGATCACAGTTCTTGTAGAGTTGCTAGATGGATGCTCTTGGGCGGGAGCAGGGGAGAGCAAAGATATCCGCTTAGCGTTTACACGGCCTGAGAATACAGACTGCCAGTCCTGCAGCGAATAGACCAGTCCCCTTTCCCCGAAAGCAGCCGGCGGATCAGGTCATAAGCAGGAGGATGCATGTCCCACAAGATGTTGTTCTAGTCTCAGGCAGTGGGTGGTGAACATGGTGCTCCTCTCTGAAAATGTGGTCGGAATGATTACCCCTGCAGTTTTCTGCATGATGATCAGCCTTACTGCCGCTACCAAACCCCACCAAGACTACAGAAGTTACACACACGTTGGCGCTGTTATAGATCAACTTGAGTTTGGGGCCGTTTTAGCATATTTCAGTTTGCTCCGAAAGAAAATAAATCCTGGTTTGTGATATTAAAAATTGACATACGGTCCTATAACACTGACAAAAGGTGTGCATCATACTACTAGACTAGTACTTCTTATCTAAGTGGTTTCAAGTACCTTTCTCACATGCCCTGGAAGGTTTATAACAAGATGCTTGATATTTTTTCTTATAAATTCATATGAAACCAAGTGTGCATGATACTAGGAGCCAATAGAGTTCCTAGGCCACGTGACCTGCAAGCTTTTAAACTAAATATTTATATTTTTATACTGTTCATATACAATTCAATAAAGGACAAAAAAAGGGGCGTGCAAAAATACTTTCAGGGTAGGACTAATTATTTAACATGGTTACAGATCAATTTGCGGTGAAATTGACAATATATGACATTTTTCAACAGACGTTCTTCACCAAAACAGTAATTTATTGACGGCCCCTAGAAACACAGCCAGCGTTTAGACTTCCTGGACCTTTCGGAACACAGATTTATATCTGAGTACCTCTGCAACAGAGCATGTTCCTTACTTGTGAAGGCAATATTAAGCCCAAAGGACAAGCAGGAAAGTGAAGGTGGCTGCAGTAAAAGCCCGGTAAAGCATCCTTGAAAATTAAACCCAGAATCTGTCGACGTCCATATTTCAATCACAGCTTGTTTTATACAAAATCCATTGCGGTCAGAAAATCAGAAAGTCGCTCACCGTCCACATACTTCTGAACAAGCTTAAGTTAAAGTCTCATGGATTTATATTCTCAGCACTCAGATGGTTCCTGGTCCAGGTGTTCATCCTGCTGCTCTTGTTGTTCCGTCAGCACAGACCAACCTGACTGACAGCCCCGTGACTCAGCAGGGCCTCAGAGGTATGAAGACCGGGCTGAAAGGTAAGCTCAAAGTTATCAAGCCCGATCCCTCAGAACAATGTGCTCTCATTGAGGAGTTGTCCTTTTGCATGACTCTGGCGTCTTCTGATGGGAACATCCCAAATAACATTGCGTACATTCACGCTTCTGTCCGAATACTTACCAGCGTTTCAACGGACATTTTAGTCTTCTGATCTTCTCAAGGGGAAATACCACAAGAAACGGATCAAAAGTAGAGTAGTCAGTGCACAGATTGGGAAGTATATCGATTTACTGTCCACTGAAAATAATGCAACATCAAGGCATTGGTGACTTAATAGCTGGAAACACAAGTCAGTTTCGCAGACTTTACGTTCCCAGAATGGCGGAGAGGCTGAAAGCGTTGGCAGCATCTTCGGTGAGAACAACGGGTTCTACTGTATTTAGGTTATTCTTCTGCCGTGACGTAAGGATCCTCAAAGTAGTGTGCATCTTCTTCCTCCTGGGCCCCAGGATGGTCGAAAGTGAACGTCTGCTGGTTCGTGTATCTCCCGATCTCGGAGTAAATGCTGGAGGCCGGGTTGCGGTCTTCATTTTCCTCTTGGCGCAGTTGTCGATGCCGGTAGTTACGATAGAGCCGATACCACGAGGGGCCTTTGATGGCGCACACGATGAGCATGGATGTAGTCAGCGCCAAGGCTGCAACGCATGCCGCAAACTTCCATGTGTTTCCAGAAGGAGACTTTTGCTCTGATTGGGGTCATAGACAGTTCCTAGTTGGGGCTTATTTAAGCATACACATATTTAGTACAAAAAAATCCACATTTCCTACCGCCATTGAAAATGTAGTCCTGGCTAGAAGTCGGCATTGTTCTTGGCAAAGCGGTTGGCACCTGCTTTCGACGAAAGTCGCCGGTTGCGTTGCTCGCATTCGCAGTTGAGGAGGGCGGGGATGCTGGATAGCACCGGGCTATCACCTCAGAAAGATCCCGTCCAGCCTGGCCCTCTGGCGAAGCACATTTTGTATTTGGCCCTGCTGAGTATCCAAACACAAATCCTGTAATATATCGTATTTTTCATGGGGAGAAAAAAACATCTCTGTTGTCATGCCAGTGAAATATTCATGCTGCCTGGAGGAGTTGAGTGGCTGCAACTGACGATGGCTTTCCTAGCTTGCCGTTCACATAGTCACTGGTTTGAGCGCGACATAGAAATACAAACCTGCTGGAAACAATGGCAGCTGCTAAGCCTGATGCAGTTTACATGTTGGGTGTTCCTGGCACAAAATCTACAATGTTTACCAAAACTGTTCAAAGTCAAGTATTTGGAGTTGCTGCTGACATTTCAAAATGTTCCTTAAACCGGGTACTTGATTTCATCTTTTTTTCTTTTGGTATACGTTGAGGATTTCAGCAAAGCTAGAGGTTTGTTATAAAGAAGATTGAAGATTACTTTGGACTTTTTCTACATTTATTCCAGCAAGAGAATGGACTATTTCATGTCAGTGTCTAGATTTTTCTAGATTTTTAAAATGGTATTAAGACAACCTCACAGACATCTTTGGCTGTGACTTTCTAGACTCACTTTGTGGAAGAAGTATGATATATTCAACATAAATATATTGGGTTGTGGGGACCACATCTGCCAGTGCTAGTGTACGTTAATATATTGTGGTTTCTATTTAAACTGCTGAATCAACACCAAGATTCCATCAAATCTCTCCCAACACATTCTTAAGGTGTATCCCTTCAAATAAACAGTTTCAGCTAAACAGGGACGCCTTGTGACGCTCCCATTGGCACGTCTGTGGTTTCTGTTATTATGTTCAGAGGAAGACTATTACTGATCGCCGCTCCTGATGCTCTTATTTCTTCAATGTGGCTCAACAGCGGACAGGAGCAATTCAACGGGTTGCCCTGCAGGTCCACCACCTAACAGACATGAGAATAGATGAGGATCATGTATTAATGCTTTCAACAGGAATACGCTGGTCCATGTCCTGCCACCACACATTTTTTACCGCCTGGTGGAAATAAAAATGTTGACACGTGTACGCCGCGTCGGTCAATAATCGAGGGGGGTGGACTGCGCAAGTCCTATATTTTCATTCCTTTAAAACAGCCTTTCCTTTGCTACAAAGGGAAAACATTCGCTTTTTCGGTAATGTGTTTTTTGCAGTCCAGTTGTTGTTAAAAGTACCACCTACTTTTTCTTCTTTTAGATGTTGGTGTAAATACGAGTCGTCGTCTTCTACTGCTGCACCATTGGGACGCGTACGCCGCACCGTTGCCCCTTGCGGAGCAGAGGAAGTACTCCATAAAGGAGCACTTCTCCACAGGACTAAATGGACCGCCTATTGAGTATGGCTGGAATACTGCATATACTGCATTCAGGGTGTTTCACAATAAATTTCACAGTAAAAAAAACAGCAAAATAATAAATAGCAAAGTCGTCGGGCACCATTACATATACAGTATTGCACTGTTTCCTGGTCCGTGGATGATTAAAAAATGGAATGGCTTCTTCCCTGGCCCGTGCAGGCACTTGGTTTGTGTTCTTTTGTGTAATGTTTCCAGCTTTATAACTATTTACTGTTTTATGATGTCATAATGCCTGCTGGGAAGAAGGCCATGAAAACAGCAAAGCTCCTAGTGGCCTAAGACTGTACCCGTCTTGGGATCCAAGTACAGCATATGAGTGTTTACCTGTAGATGATTAAGCCCTCTGAGTAGTTGTGCGGGAAGACTTGTCAGTTGGTTGTAGGACATGTTCATCACCGTGAGGGCGTCAAGGCCAGATAAGGCCTCAGGTTCTAGGCTGCAACAAAACCCCAACCCAGTTACAGGCAAACAGGTACATGTGCCACTTTGCTCAGACATAAGATAAAGTTACTTCACAACTTTTCTGCTGCTCCACAATACTGTATTTAGTGCAACTCTACAAACGTCGCACTCTTGGAAGTTGGACACAATCTCTCCCCCCCCAGGCTTTTCGACCTTGGGTTTGTTTGGAATGTGCAGGTGTGCAAATTGAGAGAGAGTGTGGTTACCTGGCAATTTGGTTCCTGGACAGCGACAGCACTCTGAGGTGTGGTACAACAGAGAAGTACGTGACTGGTATGTGGGTCACTTTGTTGGCATCCAAGTAGAGCTCCACCAGTTGGGAGTAACTGGCCAGGGACAGGCTGTCCCTCACAGAAAGGGTCACCCGATTCCCCTCCATCAACAGTTTAGTAACAGAGGAGTTGCGGCTGTTAGGAGGGATAGCCGGCAGAAGCTTGTTGGTAAAGTCTTGAACCTGCCAAATGATCGGTAGGTAAGAGCAGTGATACCCAACCACCAGTGCATCTTGAGCATCGTTTAGGAGCTTTGCCATTAGATGAGAAGTTTTGTACATAATTAGCCTCTCATCCGAGCAGTTCGTGCTCAAAGACTAGATAGGACGGCTGTAGCTCTAGCTTAGTTTAATGCACTGGGAATTGAGTTAGACACATTTCAATGGATTGGATTAAAAACAAAAAAGTAGAGACGATCTTACGAGTCCTTCATCGGCCTTGGTTGTTGTTGCCACTATGGTGACCAACCACAGCAGCCGGCGTGGTTGCTGGGACAGGCCCATAATTCTGCTTTGGAACGGAAAAGATTTCAGTTATTTTCATTAGGACAGTAGGTAGGGCGAGCCGTAATGTCATCTGAATGACTGTCCGACATCATCGGTGTATTAGTAATTAAGATGAAATAAAACACATACCCTTTTTGTTCTGAAGGCAGCACGATTATGAATGAGCCCCGTCACTCCTGGTGCAGCCAGCACAGCAAAAGACCTTTGGTCCTTGTTGTAAACTCTGAAAGCCGACAGGTAACATTTTACTGCACTTCAACAACGTGTTTGATGAAGTCAGTCTTCATTCCTCCTCCATGTCACGGTGCAGCTCCAAGCAACGTTCATAGAAGGGCTTCTATCACCTTCACACCCGACCATCATCGTCATATTTAGTAAATATAGAAACTGAACAAACTAAATGTATTAAAATATTAGGTAAGGAGAAAAAGGTTACAAAAAGTTGATGTTGATGCCAACAATACAAAGCTGACATGCAGTTTAAAAAATAATCTTATAAGCATATTGTTATTGCATCTTCTATTGGCCAGTTTTACAAAATGAAAAACATCAAAATGACCATCATGTCCTTGGATTTTTCAGTTTATCACGGTTAAATGGTTTCAAATTTGACCGTAAATTTCCGTGAACGATTCTTATTTAAAAGCCAAATATTTTTGTAGTTACAGTATAGAAACTAAATACAGCCTTTAACATTATTAGAGCCCGCTGAATGAAATAACACCCCTATAGTCACCCGTATTATCCAATATAGTAGACAAAATAAGAGAAAATAAGTTTATAAGGCATACTTATGACATAATATTGCCTCAAGCATGTTAGCTTTGGGAGGATGCTGTCCTCTCCGAATTTTGTTGCAGGCAACGTGATCCATGTCCCAAGAACCAGATTTGGCCGCCGAGGACCAGGTNTGCCAGCAGTAAGTCGAGCTTGTTTCCGGTGAACGTTGGCCTCCGCCAAGGCTGCCCTTTGTCACCGATTCTGTTCATAATCTTCATGGACAGAATTTCTAGGCGCAGTCAAGGTGTTGAGGGAGTCCAGCTTGGTGACCTTAGGATCTCGTCTCTGCTATTTGCAGACGATGTGGTCCTTATGGCCTCATCAGGCTGTGACCTTCAGCGTTTACTGGAGCGGTTTGCAGCTGAGTGTGAAGCTTCTGGGATGAGACTCAGCACCTCCAAATCCGAGGCCATGGTTCTCAGTCGGAAACGGGTGGACTGTACCCTCCGGGTTGGGAGTGAGGTCTTGCCTCAGGTGGAGGAGTTCAAGTATCTCGGGTTCTTGTTCACGAGTGAGGGAAGGTTGGAGCGTGAGATCGACAGACGGATCGGTGCAGCATCTGCAGTAATGCGGTCGCTGTACCGGACCGTCGTGGTGAAGAGAGAGCTGAGCCGGAAGGCAAAGCTCTCTGTTTACCGATCGATCTACGTTCCCACCCTCACCTATGGTCATGAGTTATGGGTCATGACCGAAAGAATGAGATCGCGGATACAAGCGGCGGAAATGAGTTTCCTTCGTAGGGTGGCTGGACTCACCCTAAGAGATAGGGTGAGGAGCTCGGCCATCCGGGAGGAGCTCAGAGTAGAGCCGCTGCTCCTTCACATCGAGAGGAGCCAGTTGAGGTGGCTCGGGCATCTAGTCCGGATGCCTCCCGGGCGCCTCCCTGGTGAGGTGTTTCGGGCATGCCCAGTCGGGAGAAGGCCCCCGGGAAGACCTAGGACACGCTGGAGGGACTATGTCTCACAGCTGGCCTGGGAACGCCTTGGTGTCCTCCCGATGGAGCTGGAAGAGGTCGCTGGGGACCGGGAAGTCTGGACTTCCCTACTGAAGCTGCTGCCCGCGCGACCCGGACCCGGATAAGCGGTGGAAAATGGATGGATGGATATCCTTAGTTGTAAAATTGAGAGACACAAATACAAACAATAAGTACTTAAAATATTAAATTCCTTCCCATCCAATAAATATTCACTTCTCAAAACTAATTGTCACACAGCCACAAATAGTGACGTAAACATGGCAATAAAACTGCCAACAGAAGAGACAACTTACGGATGAAGCCGTGATGGCGCCCAAACCCATCGAAACACAGCACGCCCATAACAATGACACAACCGTGGTGTAAATCAGGGTGGTGGTTTGTTGAATGGAGGTCACGTGCTGTGTGGGTGGTAGTCAAGAGGCTGATACAATACAGGTGGTCCTCGGTTTATGACATTCCATGTTACGAAATGGAAAGCCATCACCGTGGAAATGAAAATGAACATCATAAAAAAGCTCAGAGAGGAGACCCGCCCACCAATATTGACCTCTTTTTGGTCACAACCACTCGACTGAGGCAGCCATCATTAAGATAAGCATTATTGAACACTAATGAATGCGGGGTCATGGGGTCTATGCACTGTTA
This sequence comes from Oostethus manadensis, assembly GCA_024372805.1. Classification (NCBI taxonomy): domain Eukaryota; kingdom Metazoa; phylum Chordata; class Actinopteri; order Syngnathiformes; family Syngnathidae; genus Oostethus; species Oostethus manadensis. The sequence continues at coordinate 1,484,438 of QODF01000043.1, read as the reverse complement.
CAAGGCCGTCTAAGAGATTGTAATCACAGGGATAAAAGTTAGGAGTGTATAAATTCCTACTTACACCTAAAGTCATTGGTAATCCGAGGACCAGCTGTATAGTGTAGGATTTACTCCACATGCTGAATTCAAGTACAAGTGCACGCAATGTTTCTCTGTAAGCAAAATTTACATATTGTTGCCTGTTTTGAGTGTTTTCAAGCATACAAAGGGCTAAATGAACTAAAATACAAATATAAGGCATACAAAAGACGCATCCAGACTGGTGGAATGTAGTGTTTTACACTCGTCACTCACTAGGGGGCATTAATGTTACTGTACAGGCTTTTTTTTTACTGCGGGTTTGAATTATATCACAACAGGCACAATAATCCCCAATAAAAATTGCTAAGAACAACGGGGGCTACAGTCACAGTCCTTACCCACACAAAGCTTCAACTCTGAACCACAGACTTCACTTCCTGTTCGTCTTCCTTTTAGGTCCCCTTTTATTCTAACACACTTGGGCCTGAGTCTTATTTATGTCTGACATGGCTTACTTTTATTATAACTATATTACTATATTGGGCAATACAATTGTAAAGGTGACTATAAGGGTGTTATTTTATCTGGGGGGGCTCTAATAATGTTAAAAACTCTATTTACAAGGTCATAAACACCTTTACTGTGCTCTAACCTCAGAAATACAGTATTCCATTGATAAATAAGGACTCCTAATTCACTCATCCCGATTGAGGGATTACCGTAATGTGATTTGTTCCATTTCCCTTTTGTGCAGAGGCTAACCCGCTCCCAGGACCAAGCAGGAAGTGGTTCAGCACCACGAGACTTTGTGGACACTGAAGGCAAAGCGCAACGCCACGGAGGCCGAGCACGAGAGCGTCAGCACGCCTCTGCAGGAATGAGAGAAACTATTGAGACAGGTCAGTTTTATTGGCAGAATGACTTTAATTGTGTTTACATGCTTCATAAATATTTAAAAACGTAACGGAGTTGGCGTCATACATGACATGACTGATGAAAGAAATAGACGCAAGGAATATAAATTGTATTTTTATTAGCTCAATAGAAATTGTACTCTAATGCATGATTAGTTTTCCTTTTATGTGAAAAATGGAAGGGTGCATGTTTGATTATTTCTAACACTAGCAATGTACATTTTAAAACGTAACGACATATAGCAGAGTGGGGGAAATAATATGTACGTTTACAGCTTTCAAAGACATCAACAGTCTATTTTTTAAACAGATTTTATCCACAAAAAAGATGAATATACTAATAAAAACACCAATAAACACATCCTTCTCTTTTATCCAGGGTTACTGATGATTAAGAAACATTTGCATTTTAGATCTTGCTTGGTAAAACAGGGCGAGCTCCACTCGCGCATGCATGATTATTTATAGTTTTGATGCATAGAGCGCCACATCATGCTCTCAGTGTGCACGGAATCCGACTGCTGGTTTGTGACTGCCTTTGGGCAGGGCGGACTTGTCAACACCACCGCTGCTGCGCAGTGAGAATCCAAAATGCAGAACAATACGTGCTTTCACAATACTAGAAAACTCCCCAGCGACGCCTCAAAAAGTAGAAAAATTGTTGCCAGTTGCTTTTGAGAAAACACAGCAGTGTTCAAGATAACATCAGTCCAATGTGACCAACCACATGAATCACTGTTATTAGTATATTTTCTATTGCTACATGGCAAACTAGATGCAGGTGCAGTAGATTCTCAGAAAACAAACAAGACCCAGCATTCATGATATGCACGCTCTCAAGGCTGTACAATTGGGCAATTAGTTGAAAAATAGCAGTGTCTGCCGTTAACTATACAAATTCTAAACTATTTTGTACAAACTTTATTGTTTCTATGATTTGGCAACCCTGTAAATCACTAAAACATTATTTAGTTGTAGGACCACGGAGTCAACCAACTTGTGGCACCTTTCAGCTGTTATTACACTTCCAGATTCTTTAACAACATTCCATAATTCTTTAACATGACTTTGTTTTGCCTGACAAACAGCATTTTTGATGTCACTCCACAAGTTTTCGTTGGAATAAGGTCCAGGGATTGGGCTGGCCACTCCTTAACATTAATAGTGCATTGTTGGTTTGAAACCAAGATTTAGTGTTTAAAAGATAGTGTGTTTGGGCTCATTGTCTCGTTGAAACACCCATTTCAAGGACATGTCCTCTTCAGCATAAGGACTCTTCAAATATTTGTTACATATGCAAACTGATCCATGATCCCTGCTGTGCGATAAATAAGCCCAACACCATAGTAGCAGAAACATGCCCATATCATGACGCTTGCACCACCATGCTTCACTGTCTTCACTGTGTACTGTGGCTTGAATCCAGAGTTTGGGAGTCGTCTCACAAACTGTCTGCGGCTCTTAGACCCAAAAGAAAAACTGTATTTTCATCAGTCCACAAAGTGTTCCTCCGTTTCTCTTTTGACTAGTTGACTGTAAACTGTAAACTCTTCTGCACATGCCTTTTTTTTTTTTAACAAGGACTTTGCGGGGCATTCTTGTAAATAATTAGCTTCACACAGACGTCTGACTGTCACAGTACTTACAGGTAACTCCAGACTGTCTTTGATTATCCTGGAGCTGATCATTGGCTGAGCTTCTGCCATTCTAGTTATTCTTTGATCCATTTTGATAGTTGTGTTACATTTTCTGCCACGTCTCTGGTTTTGCCTTCCGTTTTAAAGGCACTGGGGATCATTTTAGCTGAACAGCCAATTTTTTTTTGCACCTCTTCATAAGTTTTTCGTTTTAATCAAAGTACGCTGTTCTTCTGAACAATGTCTTGAACAACCCATTTTCCTTAGGCTTTCAAAGAGAAATGCATGTTCAACAAGTGCTGGTTTCATCCTTAAATAGGGGCTAATTGACTCACACATTTGATCACAGATTGAATGCCACGGTGCTATTTTTTTTTTTCACACCCTTTCAACTATTTGCCCAATTGCACGGTCTTAAAAGCGTGCATATCGTGAATGCTGGCTCGTTCGTTTTCGGAGAATTTCTATTCTTTAATTAGGTTACTGTATATGTATGGCCCAATCAGCAGGAAGAAAGCGCTACAGCAATGAATCCACCAGAGGGAACTTCTCACAAGTCAATTCACTCAACATTTTCCAGCAAGAAGATGCTTTGACAAGATGTGAAGTTGTATAACTACACATTTTGCCCAATGCAGTTTACTGTAAGGCTGTAATTGTTTCTTGATGTGTGAATCTGAATTTAAAACACCTAAAATAGCTCAGAGATGCATATAGTCAGGTTTAGACTACCAAAAGTATGCCCTGTAGGACATTTATGGGTGCGTATATTAATTGCAGTTTTTCACCATTTGCTGGGGGTATTGACCTGCGAACACTGTGTTGTGCAAAAAAAAGTTGAAAACTTTGCCAACTTAACTGACGCTCCGGATGGATCAAAAATGTAGGGCACCTACCAATGCTGACAGTTATTAAAAAGCTTAAAATATGATTTAATTTTTTTTTTTTTTTTTACAAAAACATTTTCAATACCATTTTCAGTTCATGCAACTGTGGACAAAATGTGACACATTTTCCTCCTCTCATTTATTGCTTTTAATTGAAATGAAAACAAAAACAGTTTGCATAAAATCCAACTTCTGCTCTAGAAATATATCAGGCCTTCCAGTATCAAAGAGTACAGTAAACATTTCAACTGCGTGGGAAACAAGAGCGATCCCTTGCATATGCGCACTGCTTTTTTTAAAAATACTAAAGTCAGCGTGTGATAGTGTAGTGGTTGACATGGCTGGGATGGAGTCCCGCTCTGTGACCGTATGCTTGGCTATGTGCCTGACTGCAGACAATCCAGGGTGCTGTCTGGCAGCTGGGATAGGTTCCAGCTTCCACATGACCCTCAACAGGTAAGTGGTAAAAAAAAGCAACAACTAATAATAATAAACCCATTCAAGCCTATGACACGACTGCTGTAACGCTTCAGTGTGTTTTTTAATCAAGTGTTCAATCATCCTCTGTCTCTACAAAGACCATTTGCAGCATGCTAGCTTTAGATACTTCCCAAGTATATGCCAAAAAATTAGTGCTGTTGGCGCACTTGCGTACTCACACTAATTTGTCTTTTGAGTACGCTGTCAAAATGTGCACACTCAGTAAGTACACATGGTGTAGTGACGTACATATTCCATTGGAGACAGATGAGGTGTTTACTAGACACTGTTATTTCAAGCACATTAAATAAATAAACACTTCGGTGACAATGTTGGCGTTTAAGGAACACACAGCAAAACCATCTTGCATTCTAGCAGGCAGGAGTTCAAATTAGCCGACCGGACTAAGTGAGAATTTTCCTATTTACTGTACTTTTACAGTATGTCCCTCATATTGATGGTTGTGTCAGGAAGGGCATCCGACGTAAAACCTTTGCCAAATCAAAACATGCGAATCAAACCGAACAAAATGATTTGCTGTGGCGACCCCTGATTGGATAAGCAGGAATAGGCCGAAAGGAAAAGAAGACTGTACTTTTACAGTATATACAGGCCACGCTCAATGTTGACTAAGCAGAGTAAAGGCTTGCTTGAAATGCTCAAATTCAATGTTTTTCCCCCTCCCAACTCCATGGTGTAGTGCACATTAAACCAGGTAAAACACAATACAAATACAAGTTCAAAGCAGCAATTACCTCCAACTAGGAACTCATTGGCTGTCTCAATTCACACACTTCCATACTTCCACTGTTAAGTGTGTTGATGCTGAGAAGTCCAGCAAAAAGCAGTGTCAAAACAGCCATTATGGCATTGGTGACTTCACACACTAACTTGAAATAATCGGGGCTGAGGAGCAAACCGTTGCGGTGGAAAGTAGTGAACAGAAGAATTTCCGTTAAGTGCGAATCAACAGTAATTGAGCTGGGAGAGAATTTGCACATTCAAGAACTACTGTAAGTACACAGTGGACACGGTATACAGTACTTACTTTGAGTGCACTGAAAGAATTCCATTTGAGACATCATTTCTAGTAAGTGCGCAATGACGGTAATCAATTTGGATCGGCACTACTGTGAACATTTGGGCACTCAGGAACTATGTACACAGATTACACAGTATTTTAGTGTACTGAAAGAAGTATTCCATTTGGGGCATCAGTTCCATTGAGTGCCCATCGACAGTAACGGATTTGGGACAGCATGATACTCAAAATTTGCACACTCCAGAACTAAGTACAATGTGTACACAGTAGGCCTACTTAAGTGTACTGGCAGATATATTCCATTTGAGACATTTCTGGTAAGTAAGTATGAACAGACGCAGGAACTAAGTACACAATGCACACAGTGTACCGAAGAAAATACAGTATTCCATCGACAGTAATGGATTTGGGACGAGCATTACACTGACAACATTTCTGCAATCAGAAAGTAAGTACACAGTGTACCTGTTTAAGGGTACTGAAGAAAGTACAGTGTTCCATTTGAGACATACTTTCTGGTAATTGTGCATCAACGGTAATGGGACAGCATTGCCCAAATGTATACACAGTACACTAATGCAGCACTACTGTCAAAATGTGGGCACTCAGAAAGTAGATACTGATGCACGGAAGTATTGGATTTGAGACACTGTTGTTGAGTTGCAATAAAAAACATAAGATGCGTTCATCTCCGATCCTTAAATGAGGTGGACGTTCAAAAACTTAGTCAAGTCAAAAGACAGAACATGTTCTTAACGCTACACATTGATTATAGTTGGAGTCCTTGAACCAACTAAAATATTCCCCTGACCAGTAATAATGTAGACAAAGCATAAATATGGTGTTTTTATTGCTGCCGTGCAAGGTGTTGGTCACTTTAAAAAAGGTTCTTTCAATGAATCAATAAGTTAAACGTTTCCCAACTCTCAGTGCAAAAACATCCAAACTCAACTGAAAGGAAAGGACTTGTAAGCTCATGTGACACGTTTCTTCTCAACAAATTCAGGTACAAACGTCGTCAGATTTGTCTGCTGAGCCCTTAGAAGGTCAGGTTTTGTGTGTTTTTAAACCACAATTACACACACACACTTTACCGTCCCTGTGGAAACAACCTCTTCTGTTTGACTTTTTCAGTAAGCGCTGTCAAGTGCTTCTGAAACGTGGGCAGCCGAGTACCTTAACCGGAAGCTACCTGGAAAAATAAAACACACAATTGAAGGTGTCAGTACGGTAGTCATTTGACCTGAAAGCACAGTGAAACCCGTTTGTGTGGACGTCCCTCAGTAGGTTGTAAGCGCTGTAAAATGATCTAAAGAAGTGGAAATCCTGTGTCCTTACCTTGCTGTGAGGAGTCTATGGAGGGCTGGTTGCAGTCCTGAGCGTAGTGTCCGGTCATGCCGCAGTTGCAACAAGACATGCTCCCGTTCTTCTTGTTAACACCACCGCCCCCCAGGGCAGCAGTGGGGAGCATCCCAAGGGGGTTTGGGTAAACCTGGTAAACGCGATGGAAAAACGAAGCGGCCGGCGTCATCTGCTGCTGGAGGTTGTAGCTCGCGGCCGCCACCACTTGGGTGCTCAGCATGTGTGACGGCACATCCGCGTGGCTGTGAGAATGCGAGTGGAGGGGGCCGTAGGCCGACGGGTGACCGGGGGGCGGGGCTGTGGGGTAGTAGGTGGGCAGGGAGGTCCCCCCGTTGGCCTGGTGGGGTGGTTGCTGGCCCTGGGTGAGGTAGCTGTTGATGCACAGGCTTGTGAGTTGGAATAGAGGCGGTGGAACGACTTGGCGTGCTGCTGCTGCTGCCGCCGCCACCATTTGGTGGTTGGGGTAGAACAGCGGCCCTTGGCAGATGCTCACGCTGTTGCTGCTGCCTCGGCCGCCACAGTTGATGTGGCAGCCACAGGTTCCGCAGCCCATCTGCTGCTGCTGTGGTGATGGCACCGGTGCTGGCTGCAGGGAAGGGACTTGGTGGTGGCTTTGTTGAAAAGCAAGAGGATTGCTCGGGGCGCTTCCACAGGAAGTACTGGTGTTGCTGAATGACAGGCAGTCGCTATGTGGTGCGCTGTGAAGAAGTGCTGGGCTGGGATTGGGGCCGGGGACTGGGGCATGTGTGGGTACGGCTGGAGGAACAGCAGCTTGCACAGGAGAAGAAACTGTTCCAGTAGTTGCGGGTGCACCTCCAGGGGGCACAGTATAAGGAGATGGCAGAGCAGAAGGTAAGATTAAAGCAGGGTTTTTGGTTTGTGTAGTCTCTCCCAGGGGCAGTGATGGTGGAGTAATAGTGGCTGCATCCTGACAGGGCAGAGATGTCGGAGTAGAGGTGGGGTAAGACGTGACACTCATAGTTCCTCGCACTGGGGCTTGCTGTGCAGGCTGGGAGCTGACAGGAGTAGAGGTGGTCCCTGACATGCCATCATGACCACTTTGGCTATGAGGTAAAGATGTTTTGAACCTTTGGACCACAGGTTGCACACCAGTGCCTCCTAAAAGTTGGAAACCAACAGAAGGGAGCCCAAAAGTTGGGATGATGTCCCTTTTCTCTGTTTCTACAGGGCCTGACAGAACAGGAACCACTGGAGGCATCTGCATAACCATTGGACCAGAAGGTGGCTTTCCATCTGGGAGAACACTGGAAGGTGGAGGCACATGTGGAGGGTCACAGGCACCATTAGGGAGCACATAAGGCAGACGATGCATTAAGGAAAGACGGGGAAACTGCATGTTGTTCTCCGGGCCTGGGAAGTCCATCAGAGCTGTGTGGTTGTTAGGAGGTATAGGACGGACAGACATGACCTTTTCCACTACGCTTGGGTCAGTCTGCTGGGTGAAGAACACGTCAGGACCGGGTATTTTGCAGGAGTCATCAGAGTGGCTGTCAGTGTCTATGAGAAAAACACAGTCAACTACAGTCAGCGATCTTTCAATCCACTGCCATTCTGAAAGATCAACCAGCCTCAGGTGCGTTTAGAGTTTAAATAAAAGGCAAGAGTATTGCTTCACATGAGTCTAATTATCTAATTCATCTAATTTCTTCTTTAGGGCAGCAGAATGCCTCTTTTATGTCTAATAAGTACACGCATACAAATTAGGGCTGTCAAAGTTAACGTGTTAGTAACGCGTTGTGTTCATCCGGTTTGGCCCTCACCCTTACACCGAGGAACTGCAACAGCGGCAGTTTTGCGTGGAGCTAGAAGCTGGAACAAATACTGAGCAGAAATAATGGCAAGATTAGCTTCATAGCCCTGGCAGATGGCTCTCTTAAGAACAAGTTATTTGAGTGTGAGTTGAGTTGTCACGAAGTACGCCGCTTTTGGAAGAAGAGGAAAATTCATGCTCACTGCAGGTATTGTTTTGTCATTTACAGTACTATGCAAAAAATTAGAATATCAAGTAAAAGTTGTTTTATTTTGGCAATTTAACATAAAAGATGAAACCAACAAATGTTATTGAGCCATTACACGCATATTGACATATCTCAAGCAGTTCCTTGTGGTAACTTTGCTGATTACATTTTCAGCTTATAAAACCAAAAACCCACAAACTCCGAAAATTAAAATTTTTCAAGCTGCAAGACCTGATCAGCAAAATCCAAAGAAAAAAACATTGAAATATATTGATTTGCATATTATTCGATTATACAGTATAATATGTCAAATTCACCTTTTAGGTTGAATTGCAGAAATACAACCACCTTTTTAGGCTATTCTAGTTTCCTGGGTAGTACTGTACACAGTGGTACCTTGGCATAAGGTGTCCCAACTACATGTGTCCCAAGGAGCTGCTAGTTGCATTCCCACGTAGTATCAGCATTTCGGATAAAATATATGAGGTGAAAGAAGAAGTGAAAATAGAAAAATACACTACAGTAGTGTGAGAAGAAGAAGGTCTGTCAAACAGTGTTACAAATCGCCTCTCGCATTAATACTTTTCTTTTAAACATTCAAAACTTGGGGTCTTTTCTAACTGTATATTATTTTTGATGAAAATAATGGCCCATATTTTCAATATTGATATCCCTTCGCATTTAATTTGATGTATTTATCGTAGTTCAATAGCAAATTGTTTACCACAAAGAGATTTACATCCCTACCTACTGTAGATAAAACTTATTTTTGTTTGTTCATGTGATTAATTTCAAGGTAACTATGGATGGAAATGTGATTAATCGCGATCGAATATTTTAATCGATTGACAGCCCTAACACAAATCTATCAGTACAACAAGAAAGGAGATATGGAGGTTAGCCCAGTTAAACAATTTAAACACTGTTGGATACTAGGAGGTTCTAAGTCAGCAGTCCCAAACTCGTGCCATGGAGGGCAGAGACACTGCAGGTTTTCTTCCCAGCCGGGCCCTAAATAGGTGCTTTAATTGATGAGCTCCTTCCCTCAAATTGAAGGAGGTGTTGATCATTAAAATCACCCACTGTAGTGACCAGTTCAAAAGAAAACCTGCAGGGTCTCAGCCCTCCATGGCATGAGTTTGACACCCCTCTTCTAAGTAAAGCGTCAAAAGGCATAAATAAGAAATGGGAGAGAGACAAAAAATGTGAGAACGCAATTTATTGCAAATAAGCAATTGGCTGTTCATCAGCTGATTAACAAAAGTTTAAGACCACAGTCTTTAAAAGCAAAATTTGTTGCAAAAATGTCCTTTCAATGTTATTTTCTGTATTTCTGTTTGTCTTAATTACAAAGGCAACAAAGCTTTCTCTCTCTGACCGCGATCACATTGGTGGAAATGTCTTTGTTTACAACACTACTCAGGGAACTTACTACAGGCCGTTTAAAGTGTGTCACAAAAAGAGCGCTTGATTTGGCCACGCTGACCCACCTACAGTACAATATCAATAATCCTGCCCCATTGGAGCTTTTTTATCTGTTATCCGAGCTATTTGTAATGTCATAATTCCTCATTATTCTTCATACAATATAGTACACTCCTAGTTTAGCGCTTTGTTTGATTCTATTGTTGATTTTGCCAGAGAAAGTGATAGTTGCATGTGTCAAAGCAGCAGAGCTGCTGAGGTTGTTGTGCGGTCTGTTATTAGGTCTGTGGGGATGGAGTAATTATTTCCCATGAAACTGGTGAAAACAATGTTTTGTTTACGCAAGGGGAGTCTGGAAATGTTTGTAGATAGAGGAAAGTGTGTCTGGGAGACACTCGAGAATGAGGACGGCTCGAGAAATAGAAGTCATGAAAGCACTAGAAGTACATTTCATGGTATTGATCAAAGATATTTCATCAACTTCTGAAAATAAATGATTTCAATTGATTGTATGCTTACTCTTGTACTGTATCAATGTGTGGATTTTTCACCAAATTTCAATGTAAACAAAACTGAAACCAACAGGAACCTACACGTTGTTATGATTTCCATGTGAACATTGTTAACTTACTATCCATGCATGATCACCTTTCAGAGAGAAAACTCAATGACAATGCGATTAAAGGCTGTTTAGGAATCCATGAAAGTTGTTTTCTTTTTTCCCCAAATCATTCAATTAGGTTTTACCTTTGTTGTAATCATCCTCACTTTCCAGGCTCTCTGCTCCTCTGTGGTGAGGACTGGATGGAGAGCTGTAACTCTCCGATGATGTTTCACCAAATGTGTCCAGACCAGAACCCCCAACTGCAACCAAACCTGTATGTTATGTAAAAAAAAAAGAACATGTTTTTAGTAAATATAGTGTTTCTCATATATTTATTCGTGGGGGCCCGGCACAATTACATTTGCACATTTGGCACAACTTTTTTTCTTTCGTTACAACTGTCCTTTTTCATACGTACCTTTTAGCGACTCAAAATGCGACAAATTTAGCAACTTTTTTTTGTCTTACTGGACACTTTTGGGAGATTATCACTCCGCGGGTCCTGCTGTGGCCCTCACCCATCTAAGGCCATGTCCATACAAACAAAAACGCACATTTCACCAAATGATGTAAAAAAAAAAAAACGTGGACATAACATAGTTTTAAAAACACATAAAAAGAGCTGTCATTTGCCTTTGACCAATCATGTGTATGATAATGTTTACAATCATATTGAGAAGGTAGTAAGCAGGTACAGACCTGATCAGAATCTTAAGACCAGTTGAAAAATTGCTAGAATTTACCTTTTGCACATTTGGATCTTAATGGGGTTTTAAGTAGCGCTACAATATGCAAAAGCAAGAAGGGGGAGTGTTGAATTTCAAACTTGTAATAAATAAATATATTGAAATAGGTTGTTTACCACCTGATCAAAAGTTTAAGTCTATTAAGCCGATTAAGTCTATTAAGCCAAAATCCAGTAAAAATTCAAATTTTCTGTCAGGCATTCACACGGTCATGCCCTCCTGATGTCTAAAGCTAAGAAGCTTTCTCTTCTTGAACGTGGTTGGATCGTCGAGCTGCATAAGCAAGGCCTCTCGCAGTTTGCCATTGCTGCTGAGGTTGGACGCAGACATACATTTTTATGAACGATCCTGAGCATTATGGAACAAAAGAGTCAAGTGGTAGACCCCAAAAAATTACACCTGCGCTGAGCCAGAGGATCCGATTGGCTGTCCATCAAGACACAGGGCTCAACCCAAATTTAAGGCCCTTACTCGTGCCGACTGCCACGCAATAACCATCAGACGGCATCTGCAGGAAAAGGGTTTTAAAAACAAAAAATAAATTCAAAGACCTCCTCTCTTTTAGCGCCTCAAAACTGACCGTTTACACTCTGCCAGGGAGCACCAAACACGGGACATTGAAAGGTGGAAAAAAATTTAACCTTGACGTTCCAGGTGGCTTCCAACGTTACTGGCATGACAAGGGGATCCCACCTGAGATGTTTTCTACTCGGCACAGTGGAGGGGTCCAGCATGATCTGGGGTGCTTTTTCTTTCAGTGGAACACTGGAGCTTCAGGTGGTGCAGGATCGTCAGATGGCGGCTGGTTACGTGCAGATGTTGCAGCGGGCATCCCTCATGACTCAGGGCCCTCGTCTGTATGGTAACAGCTGGGTTTTTCAACAGGACAACGCTGCAGTTCACAATGCTCGCTTGATGAAGGACTCTTTTGACCAATCTGCATGTTTCCCTGAGTTAAATCCCATAAAGAACATGGATGCCAAGGGAAGTTTATAAAAATGGCCATCGGTTCCACACAGTTGATGCCCTTCGTGAAGCCATCTTCACCACGTGGAGCAATGTTCCCACTAGCTTCCTGGAAAAACTTGCACTAAGCATGCCCAAAACTTTTTTTGAAGTGATTGATAAGAACGGTGGAGCTACTCATTTCTGAGTCCTACTGAGAAATGTTTTTGTTCTGGTTTAGAGAGTTTTTTGTCATTTTTTGAGTGATGGTCTTAAACTATTGATCAGCTGATAAACAACTTATTTCAGTTTAATTGTTGTTTTCAATAAAATTACTTTATCAAGGTGTTTTTTGTCACACTCAACCTTCTTGCTTTTGCATTTTGCAGCTCTACTTAAAACCTCATTAAGATCCAAATGTGCAAAAGGTCAATTGTAGCAATTTTTCAACTGGTCTTAAGATTTTCTTTTATTTCTTTAGGTTTTTATTTATGCTTTAACTACAAAGTATTTGATTTATAAAGATGGGATTTCACGTAAATTGACTTATCACGGTCCGGTCGGCCACTAAATAACCATGATAAAACGAGGGATTACTGTACATTGAAACATGTCACTTCCATGTGTTTTACAAATCAATCCTTCAACCTGTCATGACCACTAACCTTTCTTTTGAAACAAAAGAGTGGGTACCAGATTACCGTTTATCACACGGGATCCCTTTGCAATGTTTCTGGAAACAAACAGAGATAAAAGCATCAGGGAAGAAAATGGTGGACAGGTACTGTATTTGAAAGTCCTTTTAAATTTCAAGAGTATTTTTATTTAAGACAGTTATTTGGAGTTCATTTTACTCTTTAGCAGGTGTGTCTGGAAGATGGATGTGTGTATCAAATGACATACAGTATCATATACTGCAGATGCAACCCACCTGTCAGGGGGAAGGACTCTATTCTTAGTGTTGGTGCCTGGGTAGCTTCTCTTCTGTGTGTCCTGGAATCAACCATGAAGGAGGGCAGATACAATTTCTGATATTAGTTTAATCCGAAACAGAAGTTGGTCACTGTATTTTTTCACCGAGTAGATGCATAACACGAGGTAAGCTTCCTGTTTCTCACTAAATGTGTGCCAACAGTTCTACACAGAAAAATCCAATTAGGACTAACACACACAGTTACACTCCTAGCATTTACTGTATGCATCAATGAGTTCTTATGTGAGTGTGAAGCTATTCACTTAAGCAATGCATCCTGTTCACCTGTACAGATTCCGGCATGCTCTTCATGGTGCAGCCTCTCTTCCTCCTTTCTGCTGGACCGCTGAGCTCAGTGGCATGAGTCCCCCTTCGGCTTTCTCCCTGAAGGCCTTTTGCACAAGACAGACTGAAGAAAAAATTCCGGTGATAAGAAATACTGTATGCATGTTGGCATGTTTGATTTTTTTTTTTTTTTTTTACTCACCACTGACTTGTACTCTTGGTTCCATGCTTTTTTTTGTGCCCCTGGCTGTATGATTTTATAGCTAAGAAAAATATGAAACAGATATTGGAATAAAATGATGTTAAAAATACTACAACACAGGTCGAAATAAACTGACACGTTTTTTATACCATTTTTTTAATGGTAACCGCCAAAAGCGGTCAACTTAAGCATACATTTAAAAGCGCGGTTGTACAAAGACCTTGATGAGTTGGTTGTCACACACAGGTTATGACATAAACACACTCCCTTAAATGGCTTCCACTTGTGAATTTAACGATGTTAAGGAATGTCATGCAGACTGGTAAATTCAACTTTTAACGGGTCAAACACAATCAGACTGACGTGCATTTAAAAAGCTGGTCTCAAGTGTTGGTGTTTTGGAGCATTTAGCGCTAACAAAATGTGTCGCTCCACTATAAGATTTGTTTTTTTTAGTGATGCTACCGTGACCATACGTGGAAAAACCTGAAAACTTCATGGCACAAAAAAGTTGTCAAAACTGCATTTTTTCTGACAAATAAAACACATGATGTTATTAACCCCAAAAGTTCGATTTCATACGTTGGACTGACAATTTCACTGTTAGGGAACTGACAAGCACGTGCGCGTAAAATAGGACTGGTTGAAAAACATGGCCGCCATCAAGCAAAATGTCTTGCAGAGGAATGTGCAGGACTTAGCCCCACATGCCATTAGCCATTAATCTAATTTAGCATACAACTTCCAGGATAACTGTATTATGTGTAATTATTAATACTGTACAAACAGAAAAAGAACTTGTTACATACGCATAGCGGAAGAATACGTAGTCCTGTGTCACTAATCCGAGGAAGGACAACTCACTTTTTAGTTAAGTTTTTTCCCTTCATTATGCCTTTCAAGTGAGGCAGACACCTCTGAGTCTTTTCAAGAAAAGTAAAGTGAAAAGAAGCGAAATGCAAAACGCTTAGAAAGTGGAAAAATGGAAATCAACATTGGCGGTCCAAGATGCTTTAACATTTCGACCATCATCAAGAACAAAGACTGAATGAAATGGACAGTGATAACAGCATATTGGTCATGTTATTGAGACTTGCTCCTACCAAATACGCCTGTGTCACCCTTTCTTTCCTGTATTTTTTTTGTATTCAGTCATTTTTGATTGTATTTCACATGTCAATGTGTTCTGTGTACACTGTGAGTGACTTAACCTGAAACAGATCTCAGATCTTTACTTGCAGCTGTAATTTCAGCGCTGTGGTAAAAAAATGAGTAGTAGATTGACGAGCTCTCACCTTCGTCCTGGCTGGATGCGTCAGAACAATCTCCTTGGAAGTTTTTCCCCAATTGAGAGTTGCCTGGCGAGAGCAAAACGACACACAACCAATGTGTTGCTGCACAAGTGTAAAGTTGTCCTTACAATAACGGTCAGTGGGATATTGCTAAATCATCCAGGTAAAAACATCCACTGTTGCAAAATGCTGTGATTGGATACAAAAATGTGATGATTGGACTTGTTGATAAAGAACACATTACTGTGAAATTCCTTCCTTGTACTTACATCTGCAGCAAGAGAATTTTGTAGAGTAACTTGAGTCACAATTGAAGAAGCTGCACACCTTTCTGGTCTGTCTGAATACAGAAGGGGCAGCTAGGAACCTTTCCCTGGAGGGTGGGGTAACAGGAAAAAAAATCAAGACTCATGGTTTATGTGATGTTACATCAAGGAACACCACAGTTAGCCCATTCATCAAAAGGAATAGTTATTTGTTCACATCCTCTCTTTGAATGGTTGGAATGGTTTTCCAGGTTGAGGCCACTGACTCCTCATCTCTTTTGGCTGATTTTTTACTGACTGACTTTCTACTGCTGTAGTTTTTCATTTGGCTTGGATCAACATCTCTGTTGATAGCATGGTGCGGTACCAGGACGCTACAGAGGTTGCACGAGTGGTCCAACTCCTCCAGGATGGCACACCAATACGTACTGCTGCAAAAAGGTTTGCTGTGTCTGCCAGCACAGTCTCAAAAGCATTGAGGAGATTCCAGGAGACAGGTAGTTACTCCAGGAGAGCTGGACAGGGCCGTAGAAGGTCCATAAACCCTCAGCAGGATTGGTATCTGCTCCTTTGAGCAAGGAGGAACAGAATGAGCATTGTGCCAGAGCCCTACAAAATGACCTCCAGCAGTTCACTGGTGTGAATGTTTCTGACCAAACAGTCACAAACAATCAGAAACAGGCTCCATGAGGGTGGCCTGAAGGCCCACCGTCCTGTAGTGGGCCTTGTGCTCACTCCCCAGCAACGTAGAGCTCGATTGGACTTTGCCATAGACCACCAGAATTGGCAACTACGCCACTGGCGCCCTGTGCTCATCACCGACGAGAGCAAGTTCAACCTGAGAACATGCAACAGACGTGAATGGGTCTGGAGATGCCGTGGAGAACATTATGCTTCCTGCAACATCATTCAGCATGACCGGTTTGGTGGTGGGTCATGATGGTCTGTGGAGGCATATCCCTGGAAAAACGCACAGACCTCTACAGGTTAGATAATGGCACCCTAACTGCTATTAGATATTGGGATGAAATGGTTGGACCCATTGTCAGAACCTACACTGGTGCAGTGGGACCTGGGTTCCTCCTGGTCCATGACAATGCCTAACCTCATGTGGCTAGAGTATGCAACCAGTTCCTGGAGGATGAAGAAATTGATACCTAAACCTAATAGAACACCTAAGGGACATTATGTTTAGGTCTGTCTGGTGCCGCCAGGTTGCTCCTCAGACTGTCCAGGAGCTCAGTGATGCCCTGGTCCAGATCTGGGAGGAGATCCCCCAGGACACTCTCCGTGGTCTCATTAGGAGCATGACCCGACGTTGTCAGGCATGCATACAAGCACGTGGGGACCACACAAACTACTGAGAATCATTTGGAGTTGCTACAATGACATTTTGGCAAAATGGACCAGTCTGCTGCATCATTTTTTCACTTTCATTTTTGGGGTGTCTTTGATTTCACCCCTCTATAGGGTGGTCATTTTTATTTCTATCAAATTATGTGGCATCATGTTGTTACTGATACATCACCTACTACCTACCTAAGATCATTTCCCCCCCCCGTTTAGATCTGATGTGTTTTCAGAGTGTTCCTTTATTTTTTTTTATATATATATACATATATACATATATATATATATATATATATATATACCACATACACATACAGTATATATATAATCTCACCTTTGTGATATTGGTGAATAGACGTGTTTTATTAGTATGAACTTCGACCTATGCTTTTTTGGTCTCANCCTTTACTTTATTCCGATAATATAATAACTTGTTCACCAAAGCTTTTATCGTTTCAATATGACTTTCTCTCATTATATATATATATAATGATATATATATATATATATATATCATTATATATATGTTTTATTCTGCAAAATTGCAGCTGTAAAATGTATGTAGTTTATTAAAAAAAGTCCACTTTCAACGTTTACAACTCTGCCTCTCGCCCGAAGACAGCTGGGGAAGGTCCCAGCATACCCCTGACCTAAGTGATGACAAGCGGTACAGAAAATAAATGGAATGAATGGATGGATTTGTTTTTCATAATAGCACAATTTCAAAAAATCCTTAATATTTAAACTTTAAGCTCCTAAAATGGCATTACTTGCCCTCACAATATTACAACGTTATTCACCTAAAATTACAGCTTTTTTCTCTTAATATTATTACTTGATCCTTGCAAAATTACTGATAATTTTTCCATTTTTGCTGTTTCTGTTTTGTTTTTCTTGTTAAATTATATTTTTAGAATATGCTGCGGGCCACAGTCCACAAATGGCCCCCGGGTTGTGCTTTGGACATACCTGATGAAGACATTTGTTCCTGTCAGTTAACTTAGTTGAACTTCCAGATGAATGAAACTGATGTGCTGTGTGTGTGTGTGTGTGTGTGTGTGTTGGCATGCCTGCACGCATGCTTAAGCAGGGTAGCAAGGATGGGTGTGTAGGCTTTCAAATATGTCTCAGTCCTCCAACTATGAAATGTACCTGAGGTTTTCCTCGACCTCTCTGCTTTCGTAATGGTCCCCCTGGCTCAAAAGTCTCAGCAGGCCCTTCTCAAAGGTCTCAGTGCACTGATGTTTAGGAAGCTACAGAAAAAATGAGGGTTAGACGACATAATGAATGAAATGTGTCACCAGTTGTCCTACTACAGTGGTGGATCTATTGAGCTGTGCCTTAAATGCATTTACACGCAACACTAGAATTTGGGAAAAGATGGGAAGAAAGGAAAATCTGTGTCAGCATCTTTCTTACGCCCAATGTAAACAGTGCGCTCAGAAGGTTATGTGCTATTGTGAAAATGTCCTCCTAAAGATATCATCTTGCATTAACTTCATTTTATGCATATATCATATGTTTGCTAACTGTGATGTCCAAAATTAAATTACCTTTAAATAGCGTTTGCAGTCGTATCCCCAAACGAGGAACCACTGGCGCTCGTTAAGATAACCTAAGTCTACGTACCATTCAACAAAATGAGTTTACCTTAAAAAGGAAATTTTCCAGTTCCAGATGAGTTTTGGTCACATTACTAAAGGAAGAGTCGGACCACTTCACCTGAAATAGTACATGTTGTAAACGTTACAAGGAGAGCAGGACAACCTTAGATTGTGATTGTAAACATGGATAATTATGTTCTTCCTCACCAGAACGTAGAAGCTTAGGACAGCAATCGCAAATCAAATCTTTTATTTTCCCAGGCTGCAAACTAGTCAAGACTGAATAAATAAGTTCTCTGCTGTTTTTTTTTTAGCCTAGTTGTGCTCTAGTTTCCCCCAGTTGCTTCATTCTGCACAATGAACAGAATCCTTAACAATGAATTAATTGATGACTAAATTATTATACCCATCTGTCCTAACACTAATCATTCATTTAGCCAACACATATCGTTGCCTCAACAGCATTTTAGGAATTGGGTCATGATGTTCTGCCACATTATGAAGTGGGTTTCCAAAAACAAGGTCTGGGAAACACTGCAGTTTGTGGCACATGTGTTTATTTTATAAACAGATGGAAAATGATAGCGACCCCATTTGGGGTCTGGACATCAAGCAAACAAGGCTGTGTGCTTCTAATCACCATCTGTCTCTGTACATTTGAATGCAATAGCCCCATTGAAGAATGTGTCATATACTGTATATACATATACAATATATTTATTGTTTTATGTGTTTAATGGTGTTTACAGCTTTAAACACAAAAAAGAGTGATACATAACCCACAGGCCACATGTCATGCCATCCCATATTCCTATAAGAAGCCAGAGTGGTCTGCATGTCGGCCTTTACAGTCACTAGATGGAGGGTTTGAATCTCCGTTGAAGCGTCTCCCTTGTTTTGTGTGTTTATGTGTGTGCTGTGTTTAACCGTTGACCAGTCCAGGATGTGCCCCGCCTTTCGCCAAAAGTGCAGCACGCACAGTATAGACAACGAATGAATTAATAGAATGAATAGTATCAGTATCAAATTGATACCAGCGTGATGAGATTGATGTTTTTCAGTTCTCTCTTATGTTCGTATTTGCAAATATCAGTGTATTTTTATTGTGTTATATACATGGTTATTTTTTAATTTGATTAAATTGTTATTAAACTCAGGGCAAAAATCAGACAGAGAAGACAGACAGCAATAGTTTTTACTTTTGTGCAGATATTTTGCATAAATTACATTATTTTGCTTAAACAATTGTATGCAATACAATATATGAGGATAAAGTAGATCCCCACTTTTTGCAGGTGTTCCATTTCTAGGGCACATTCTGTTTATAACCCGCAGTACATGCTGGGTAACTTTCTTTTGGTGAAGTGAATTAGTATAAAATAGTATTGTTTTGCATGTATGTTGGTGTGTAAACATTTATTTCGATAGTCGCATAGTCCGCGTGATGCAATTACATTGTGTGTGCCGCATGTGTTACTTATTGTTCTATTTTTGGTTGCACGGTGACTGTTGTGTGGGTTGATGACCTCCTGTTGATTTGTGTTGTGTGTTTGTGTGTGGTTTCCCCACATAACAAAAATGTTAAATTATGCTTTGATTAAAATCTCCTAAATATCATTGAATCCACTACATAGAAATACTCAGTATAATTGTATTGCTACCTTATTGCATATTATTGTTTTATTTTCAGTGTCAGTGGCAGATTACTATCACTGTCCTGCTTAACTGAAAGACTGAGAAGATCATTCCTCCCCCATGCTAAGCGGCTTTTCAACAGACAGAAGGCGGTAAAAACACACACAAGACTGGACTTTTTTTTGTTTTTTGTACCTAATTATGTACTATTGCACTACATGTGTAAAAAGTGTTATGTTTTGTATTTATTTATTCTTATTCTATTTTCTCATTCTCTTATCTCTCCTGCCTTGCCTTAGTTGTTTTATCTTGTGATTAAGTGTCAACGTTTATTATGACATTTTTTGCAGAGCTCCTGGAATAATGAATTTGTAATCGAGATGAATAAAGTATCTATCTATTTATATTTTGTTAAACTGTTGTCATATAAGTCTGGTGACTTTTTTTGCTTGCCTAAATCTTTGCCCTGCATTTTATTCTCAATTGGGACAGGCTCCAGAAGACCCCACGACCCTGATGAGAATAAGAAATAGAATAGAAAATGGATAGATGGATGGATATAATCATGATCAACAAATTTAGGGTGAAATTACAAAATCATCTTGAAATATGTCCAAGTAAACGGTATTATTGATACTTGCCCTGTACGTACTTGGTATCTATACTTTTATTACTTGGATTTTTATTATGACGGGAGTATGGATGTGTTTCCCTTTAAGAAAGAGAGCGCAAACATTGAGGGAAGTGACCCAAGTTAGCTGTGTGCTTGTACTGTCAATATCAAGAGGGTAAGTAAAGAGCACACCAGGGTTAGGGCTAAAGTCAGGTTACAGCCAAAATGTCAGATTAGACATTTGACTCATATTACAAAAAGCAGCAGGTTCATTTTAGAACACAAACTACTGACAGACAATTGAATTGTCAGTTTAGATGTATCACCAAGCCATTTTATGGAGAATAGAAATTTGAGGTTGCGTAGATAGTTGACTGACTGGGAATACGCACTTCCCTTATGTGGTCAAGTTTCAAAGTCGATAGTCGCACTAATAGTCCTGTATTACCCACAACCTTGCCAATTAATGACAAGTCATTCCTGACAAATCCTGCTCATCGCCGGTGTGTGTTGAAGTGTCTCACCTCAAAGGTGTATTCCTTGTCTACTCTGGTCCGGGAGATGCACTTGAGCACAATTCCCTCAATATGCACGGCTGCAAGAGGAATACACAACTTTAGGGCTGCAATGCGGATTGATCGGCTATCAAAGGAACACGACATTGAATCGGTATAGTAAACAACTTTTTCTGTAGCGAACTTTGAGTGGTGAAAATCCTGATTCAAAGGGGTGTGATATGCGGAGGCATAACCCTGCACTTAAAACAATACATTTACAAAAACGGTCAAACAGCTTCCTCACCTTCCCTTTTTATCGCCTGCCGTCTGGAACGTCGGCTTTGACAAGGAGGATGGGAGTCTGCACATTCCCCCAAAGTCAGAGGTGAGGAGGGCAGGTATTGACCTTTCTGGCCTGTCAGCTCCTGGTGTTCAAAACACACAATTCAATTACTCATGGTTTGTTGAAAGAAATGACACGTCTTTTTTTTTTTACTTTGTGGATTCTTTTGAAAACATGTCTATTAGGAGACAGGAGATCTGGAAGACCTGGGTTCAAATCTCCGTTGGGCATCTCTGTGTGGAGTTTGCATGTTCTCCCCGTGCGTGTGTGGGTTTTCTCCGGGTACTCCGGTTTCCTCCCACATTCCAAAAACATGCATGTTAGGTTAATTGGCGACTCTAAATTGTTCATAGGTATGAATGTGAGTGTGAATGTTTGTTTGTCTATATGTGCCCTGCGATTGACTGGCGACCAGTCCAGGGTGTACCCCGCCTCTCGCCCAAAGCCAGCTGGGATAGGCTCCAGCATCCCCGTGACCCTAATGAGGATAAGCGGTATAGAAAATGAATGAATGAACATGTCTATTACTTTTTATTAGAAAAGGTGGTGGTTATGAAACGTAATGGGCGAGGAGCGATCGCGTTACAGTCGGCTAAGCTGCGCGCACTTAAGGCCTCATGACTGACAGTTTGACCCTGAAACAGACGATTTCCATTTCGATCATTTCCAATGGGAACATTTGTCTTGAGGTCGACCAATGCCTTAGAATAGATTGTGTTCAATCCCAGAGGTCCCACTCCTATCGTTAAACAGCATTAATAGGCCCTTAAGTAAGCCCATCTGTGTTGCTAAACAGTGGAGCCTGTTTACGTCGACGCCTCCTGGACTGGCTGACAGATGCCGACATAACCAAAATAAAAACTGGGAATTGGGCAATGCGTATATCTACTTGTGCCAGAGACATGAGAATGGCTGATAATGAAAGATTTTTTCATCTAGGGCAGTTGGTTAAAAAAACCATTTAGTTTATATATGGTATCTTATGCACTTATCTAACAAAGTTGCTGTGTTAACCACAATGACCACAAATCTTTCATACTTTCCTCACTCAGCACAAGAGTCCGATATTGAAAACCCTCTTAGGCACAATCGTGCAGGGATTCTTGGGCGTTAAGACTAAATAAAGTGTTATATTAGCCTTTGTGTGATAATAAACGTGCAACCATAGCAATCCATTGGTAACAGCACTACACTGTCAGTGCTGCCCTGCGATTGGCTGGTGACCAGTCCATTGTGTACCACCTGGGATAGGCTCCAGCATACC
The DNA here is from genome assembly GCA_024372805.1 of Oostethus manadensis. Taxonomy (NCBI): domain Eukaryota; kingdom Metazoa; phylum Chordata; class Actinopteri; order Syngnathiformes; family Syngnathidae; genus Oostethus; species Oostethus manadensis. The sequence goes on along the minus strand of QODF01000043.1, from coordinate 1,462,069 downwards.
CTAGCCTAGGAACAACAAGCAGCATAGAAAATGGTTGATACAGAAGTGTGTGAATTTAAAGTACATTAGGGTGGAAATTTTGAGAGTCCGGTTGTGCTGTTCTAATCTACCACTGTCTTATATACTCTATACCTGGGGGATCAATAAGGGTCTACCTCATCTATTCAGTTCCAGAGGGGCCCATTTTGACAGTGAATTGCTGTTCCAAATGTATTACTGTGGTCGCACACTTACAGAATAGTGATGAGTCGGTCGCAAAGGAGCTTTGAAATGAAGGACAGGCGCCGGCTCGCATCGTTGGGAGCCAAATAAGAGCCGATGAGTTTTTGAAATGAGTTTGAAATTGTGACACAATAGGGTTGGGGTTAAACACACAGCATTGGGTCAATAAAGACACAACTGTTACTTGGATGCTGCTTTTTCTTCTTCTTCTGCGCTTTTAAAACGTATGCTTTGATGCGTGGGGTTTTGTTGATGTTGTGTTGGACTCGACCTGCTCTGATCCTGGAGATTTTTCTTGTTTTATATATATATAATTAAAATATATAATTGTTATATAATTTATATATATATGTATATATATATATATATATTGTATAACAATTATATATTTTGTCTTATAACTTTTTTTCCATAACTGTTCGAGGATTTAAATAAATAAGTTTAAATAATAAACACTTTTAAACATTTTTTTTTTCATTAGTCATTCTTTTTACACAATACTGGTAATAAATTAGCATCTGAGGAGGCACTTGGGAGCCGAAAGACCCGGCTCTTCCAGTAGTACTATGTCGTCCCTCCCCTTCCGCGGATACCCGGCCACGGCGCCAGCTGGTTCACTTACCGCGGCTTTTGCCTTCATATCAAAACGACGCCCCCCCTCTTCAACTGCGGTCTCCATTTGATCCAGCCGCTGCCGAAGCGCCTCCCGCTGGTGGAAGAGGAACGCCGGGTGCAGCGACGCCATAGTGAAAAGCAGCGCGAACTGGTTCAAAGGTCCGGCCGGAGCACCGGAAGCTGCGAAGCCGCAGGTGGGCTCCGTCCCCCGGCACACATTCCCGCCCGGACACGCCGGGTGGGCGGAGTGGGGGGTTTTGCGGAACAGGGCCGGGTCCACACGGCTCAGAATGCCGAAGAGCACCCCCGCGCACTCCCTGCTGTCAGAGCCCAGCAGCGACACGCACACCAGTAGCTTGGCCCTCGCCACCGGGTCGACCACGTCCGTTAAAAGCGCCAACTCCTGCGGACTATTAGCGCGAAGATCGAAGTCCCGTAGAACATGGTAGTCTTTCCGGGCGAGGTCCTCCAAGTAGGAGCCTAAAAAGCGGAGCTCCAGGGGCTGGCACATGTGCATCAGCCCGCACAGCAACTCGATCCTCTTCGCGGGGCTGAGGTGAAGGCCGAACCACTCGAAAACAGCCTCCTTGTCCAGCCGGCCTGGATCTACACGCCTGGCCGACCCCGTGGCGGGCTCACGTCGGTGTTCCCACCGACCCGACGAGTCTTCTTCTGGGGTTTCGTCGCCCGTTTTCACCGGTAGAGTCATCTTCGGCATGGTCGGACTCCTATGAGAGTTCGGGACGGGTGCGACTACATGGCCGGCGTGTTTCGGCCGTCGGCGCGTCTTCAAACGAGATGGGACGACGTCGTTCGCTGTCCCGCTGCTGTTAGCTCGCCATTACGCGGACGCATAGTAGGGGGGGGCGATACACGTGTCGGTCACGTCGATACCGGCGTGGAGACAGCATCGGCTCAATAGCAGGGTGGTTTTCTGTTTCTTTCCACACACATTCGTCCTTTGTTGTTGTTTTGAATTGTTTCATCGGTGACAGGTCGGCGAACCATCGATTTTACTTTCCGCAGGCAGCTGTAGAAATGAAAGGGAATAGTATGAGGAAAAAAGCGGCAATCAAACTGTAATATATCGAAAAGCATGACAAACACTGTTTGTTACGTCAAAAATTCCGAATTTGGCATGAAATAGTGCTTTGAAAATACTTATTTTGTTTGTATTTATTTTTTCAATATACTAGTATTATTATTATTACAAATATTCATATTGACAAATGTTTATTTTTGGTTTGTCCTTTATTTTATTCAGACGATGTTTACAATGTCGGTATCGATTCGATACGAAACACTGCAGTATCGCCCAGCCCATATTTATTTCAGTGGGCCGACTTCCTTCTTCGACTCCATTATTTCCGGTAGAGTAACCATTACTAGTCAGTGCAATGCTGTCATCTGCCGGACGACTTTTAGTATTTCACCGGATTTGAACAAGTCCGCTTTTATCAAGGACCTCAAAAGGCATCCTGCATTTACTACTAGTCACATTTAAAAGTACCTCTTCGTGAAAATACTTTAGTAAACGTGAAACTTTCAGTAAATGTGTATATTTAAATATAAAACGTGTGACAACTTTAAAATTGATAAGTAAAACGTGTATTTACATTTAGAGTACGCATTAACATGACAGTGCACACGGTTTACGGGAGGTGGAACTTTCCGTGTCTTCTTTTAAGTTATAAATGTAACAACTATGCAATACTGTAGTATATCCTTATGACGCTGTGCACTACACGAACTATGATACACGTCATTTCTCACGCTGTATGAGGAAATACTGACCTCTGGTGGCTGTAAGTGGCATTTACACCAAGTGTTTATATATTCATTTTCCATCCATCCATCCATCCATCCATTTTCCACCGCTTATCCGGGTCCGGGTACCAGCAGCTTCAGTAGGGAAGTCCAGACTTCCCGGTCCCCAGCGACCTCTTCCAGCTCCATCGGGAGGACACCATGGCGTTCCCAGGCAAGCTGTGATACATAGTCCCTCCAGCGTGTCCTAGGTCTTCCCGGGTGCCTTCTCCCGACTCGGCATGCCCAAAACACCTCACCA
>QODF01000043.1:1427299-1456004 GCA_024372805.1 Oostethus manadensis | reverse complement strand
ATGGACAATTTAGAGTCGCCAATTAACCTAACATGCATGTTTTTGGAATGTGGGAGGAAACCGGAGTACCCGGAGAAAACCCACACACGCACGGGGAGAACATGCAAACTCCACACAGAGATGCCCAACGGAGATTTGAACCCAGGTCTTACAGATCTCCTGACTGTGTGGCCAATGTGCTAACCACTCATCCACCGTGCGGCCCTAAATACATTTAGACTGATATTTTTCTAGGTCGTTTTATCAGAATTGATTGAAAATGACGTAAAAACAATTGAATGGTAATATACGGCACCCTGTTGAAGTAGTACAATTGTTAAAAAGCGTTTAGAAATTAGCTATAGTTTAAGCTACAGCTTACCTGACAAGCGGCCATCTTGAGGAAGCCCTGCCTGCGGTAGTCACATGACTGTCACGTGACAACCCCTCTAAATGTTTGCTATATGTCACCTAAGGAGAGTTGATGAGTTAATGGCAAGCACAAAGCTATATGGAACGCATTGTAGGATATAAAGTGTTGGTTCTTTCGGGTTAACAGTGCCGTGTGTAGTAAAAGGTGGTAATGTGGGCAAGTAACGCATAGAGATATTATTTTGTTCCTCCGGTAGGGGGCGGCATTACACCGCGATCCTACAAACAGACGGGAGGCGGAGCCTGCGACGCTCTTCATGACTTCTACTTGTATTGTTTTTTAATGACTTTTTCTCTATATTTTCCCCCGTGGAATAACATTGTGCATACATGTCCCCCCACAAGTTCCAGATAGTGACAAGAATAAACTAACGGGACCCTTTTCTCAGCCAAGTCTTGTGCGCACGGGCCACAATTACATATTTCATTCATTTATGGGAGTGTGTTTGTAACCACAAACCTCCCTGACATGGCACATTAAACTGAGAAATTGTTCGCCAATAATGATATTTTTTGGCTTGCATTCATTTTCTGTACCGCTTATCCTCATTAGGGTCACGGGGATGCTGGAGCCTATCCCAGCTGGCTTTGGGCGAGAGGCTGGGTACACCCTGGACTGGTCGCCAGTCAATCGCAGGGCAAATGAATGAATTAATGTATTGAAATGATAATCATGATCAACAGATTACAGGGAAAAATCCAAAAATTCCTTCAATAGTGTTGAAACATTTGCAGTAAAGTACAGATTTAACTTTCGTATTTGTCACACATTCTATGTGACAAATTTTGCATTCAAATTTGGCGCCACCTGCTGGTGGAAAATTATGTCACACTTGTTACAACGTTTTGCTTATTCTACAGCATGGGTGCCCAACCCGTGGATTCTTGTTTCTTATTGGCCTGTAGCACATTCTGGAAATTAAATAAAAGGGCAAAAAGAGCAACAAAGTAATAATCATAATGTTTTCACAATGTTGACAAAGTTTTGCCTCAAACGTTTTATTAAGCTTTTTTTTAAACATGTCTTTTACATGCGGCCCTCGGAGGAAAAAATGTGTACACTCCTGGTGCAGCGGTTGTTTCCCCAAGCTGAATGGTTGCTGGTTCAATCGTCGATCCTGCCGAAATCATTCGACCTATTTCTAAATGTCAACATTCAGTTTGCATTTTCACTAGGGCTGCCAAAAATAACGCGTTTCTAATGCGGTAACTAATTTATTTCATTAATTGCATATATTTTTAGCGTAACTACCCCATAGCATCATGGCAAGCCACGCCTCTCTGTTATGACCACAGACGACGTCACTTCCCGCAGAGCTATAAACAAAACTTTATTCTGACCTGAAGACATGAACAGCAGATGAATTCCTCCACCATATATGCATCTCCGTCTCGGAACGACACTTACTCGTTGTCAGTTGATGGCAGCGAGATGCGTTCTGGGACACTCCGAACATCACCGCAAAGTTTTTATTATGCATTTACGTGTGGTCTAAACAAACTGGACGACAAAGAAAAGGATGCCAGGTTAACTGGAGATCAAATTGTCCACAGCTGTGAACAGGAGTTTGTCTATTTGTGCCCCCGTGATTAACAGTCCAAGGTGCCCAAGGGTACACCGTGATAGGCTCCATAGGACAAACAGTACCAAAATGGATGGATGGACTGTTACATATACAATAATTCAATATTCGGCGTCATTTTTGCAGCTGAAAACGGCGCAATGACATGGCTCAGGTCGTAGAATGGTCACCTCCCAACCCGATGGTTGCTGGTTCGATTCTCAGCAGGTGAATAGACTTCTAGGCTGTTTCATTGTTCAGTTCAGCTTCAGCATTCACACGCAATTTCTACTGAAATGGCTTCATCTGCTTTTATAATGCTAACATTATGCTATCGCATTATATAAACCTTTGTAAAATACTCTCAACTGTGCTTTTTGAGATGATGTCTGACACGAAAAAAACACAGACAAATCTATGCTGTGGTCCGTGCAAGCATGTCTGGTGGACGTCAGCACGGGTCGCTGGCTTCAAACGCTTGCCACAAAGTTTAAAGCCTTGCCCTGACACTCCTACCGTTGAAGCAGTGGGAGGACTGTCACTACCAGTCTGGTGCTTCACTCTCCTCACGTTCTCCTCACAGTCACCCTGCAGTACACACGTGTAGCGCGGCCCTGTCATCGCTACCTGACTGTGCGTCCTTCCAAGGTAAGCAAGCGTATTGACTTCCTCTTGTTTTATGTGCAAGGGTCCCCTCGGGCTAAGAGCGCATTTTATGATGGGTGTAATAAAAAAGTGTTTTAGTTATATGGCAACATTATTGGTACACTCTATGAAGCACCTGCACTTGTTTGATTGCAAAGGTTTCCGTTGTCCTTGCAAAAATGTATGTTTTCATGGCCCGAGTTTGGTTGCAAGTAAAGCAAGCATCAGGACAAGGAGAAGAAAAGCTAAATATACCGCATACATGAGCCACTGTCATTATGGGTCAGAGAGGTTCTGTGTTTTCGGGTAAAAGCGTACTTTCAATTTGTCCCTTCCCATGACTTTCGGTATTTCAAAGACACGTAGTTAGTGAGTCTAAAATTATGATGTGTGCAAAAGTGCACAATCATAATTGTGATGGTGCAGTGTTCCCTGCTATATGTGACTTTTATATGAGTTTCCTCATGATTGGACAGTTGGAAAAGTACAAAACACTGTTGAAAGTGTTTTATAGAAGCTTTAGCTTATTGCGATCACAATCTGCGTTTATAGTCAGATTTTACTGATTGCAACTTTTGGTAATTCAGGTTCCTCCTTATTCATCAAACATGGTGTTTGCCCTTCCTGATTTCCTTATTTTGTTTGCATGTTTGTCACACTTAAATGCTTAAGATCACCAAACAAATTTAAATATTAGTAAACGAAAACACAGCTGAACACACAGTGCAGTTTTTAAACTTTTTATTATTAAGAGAGACCAAAAAATCCAAACCGACATGGCCCTGTGTGAAAAAGTGATAGTGTTAAAATGTACCTTAACTGACATTAAATGAGATATATCAGTCAGAAAAAAGTTATAAAGCCATTTCTAAAGGCGCAGGACTCCAGCAAACCACAGTGAGAGCCGTGATCTGCAAATGATGAAAACATGGAACAGTGATGAACATTCCCAGGAGTGGGTGGCCAACCAAAAGGACACCAAAACCGTAGCGACGACTCATCCAAAAGAACAGCCATATCTCACTTGCCTCAGTTAAGGTCAGTGTTAAGGAAGACACTTGGCAAAAACAGCCTGCATGGCAGTGTTCCAAGACCAAAACAACCAACAAAAAGAACATTAAGGCTCGTCTTAGTTTGGCCAGAAAACATCTTGATGATCCCCAAGACCTTTGGGAAAATGACAAGACAAAAATTGCACTTTTTGGAAGGTGTGTGTCCCATTACGTCTGGCATAAAAGTAACGCCGCATTTCAGAAAAAGAATATCATACCAAGAGTAAAACATGGTGGTGGTAGTGTGATGGTCTGGGGCTGTTTTGCTGCTTAGGGACAGGGAAGACTTGCTGTAATAAATGGAACCATGAATTCTGCTGTCTACCAAAAAAGGAGAATGTCCGGCCATTTGTTGGTGACCTCAAGCTGAAACACACTTCATGCTTCATGCTGGAAAACCCTCCAATGTGAACATCGTTCAAAAACAGCGTTTTTCTTTAAGCGCGTGAAAAACTCGCGTTGTCTTCTACACGGAGGTATCTGTGCATGCCCAAACCCCTAGTGCATTATGGGAAAAGATCGGGTTTTAAGCATTACTTTCCAACAAGTTTTCGTTGCAGATTTAAACAAGTCAAAGTAAAAGTAGTATATTTATGCGATTTAAAGTATTTAAATAATTGACCCTTTGACCCAGGTCAAGGGTCACACAAGTTATAGCTGTCTCGGGCAATGCCTGTTCAATGAAGCATTAAAATCATCAAGATTTTGAAAATTAATTTGAAAAAAATTAAAATAAATTTTGTGTATTTCTGAGAAAAGATCGTCGTGAGAGTAAAATCGTAAGTGTCCGGGAATAAAAGTCGCAACGTCATTTTAGAGGCATTGCCTGAGACAGTAGATTTATGTGGAGCCGTGCGGTAGGTGAGCGTAAGGGTGAGATGATGCTAATCATGATGCTAACCCAAGCTGACCTGTTTGTGCCCAACTGCTCTGTTTTGCTGTCTCATTATAAATAAAAGTAAAATAAATCTTGTAGTATTACAATGTTTAATCTTGGTGATGTGTCGAAACATACCAAATAGCCACATTTTAACAGCAAAACCTAATTTTGGTATTAAAAACGGATTGAAAATGTGTATTTAGTTAGTCAGTGGCTGATGCAGCTGCTACAGTATCCAAGCTCGGTAATCATTAGTAAAGCATCTGATATGTGAATATTTTTTTGTGTACACTTGGCCCTCGCCAAAGTCGGCTGGGATGGACTCCTAACGAGGACAGGCGGTACAGAAAACAGTACTTGCTTGATAATAATCCCTAACCTTTGCATAGCTTTTTGCAAACTGTTGCATCATGGCCGCCCATCCCTTATCTGTCGTCCTCATCCTGTTCGGGGCTGCACAGACTCTGAAGGAAATCCCAGCTGATTGATTGACAGACAGACACAAACAAGTTATTTAGTAACTCCAAATTGCTCAACATGCATGTTTTGGAAAGCCAGCAAAAGGGAAAAAAATCCTTGGATTCAACTGGGGAGCATTTTTCTACAACAAACCACTAGAGCCACCCAGTGTCTTATATTTTCTATGACGTTTTACAAAACGTGTGTGTCCCAGAATCAATACATCTTGTAAAATGTCAGAGAAAATATAATCGAGTTCTGGATAGATGTACCGACACCGACCAGAAATAGAACAGGAAATTTACAGGAAGGATGTCAGAAATCCACAGAAAGCGGTCTGTGTAGGCTCATTTAGTTGCCAAAACCCTGAAAACGGCGTCAGAGACATCTGTGCACAAGGAATGTTCTGTGATTCCGGAGCCGGTGGAGGCGGTTGATGTGGTCGCTGCACCACGGATTTGAGGTCAGGAGGAATTCAACGTCAGTAGCCACCTATTCCCGCCGCCGGTAAGTAATGAATGACAGGCTTTCTGAACGGAGCGAGTGACGGAACGTAAAGAGAATATGCGAGGGGCAGTTGTGTAAAGACATTTTTAGAAACGGCGTCTTGCTGATGATTTAGCCACACTTGGTGACATGATTACCGCATTTCTGAACACTTAGGAACCACGGATTTACAACGACAGGTTCTGTTGCATGCGAGTGGGTCCACGTGGTTTGCACAGTCGAAAAAAGCACCGAAGCAGCAAAATAGTACAAACAATGATCGTATTTGTTTCCCGTTAGGTTGGAAAGATTACCTGGTGTGACTTTACTGTACAACATATGCAACTGGGCATGAATCGGGGGTGGTGGGCAATTTTGGAAAAGACGAGAAAAAGGCTGGAAAATTGGGGCCATTCTTGTCTTCAACAGAAAATAATGGACATTTTCCAGAAAGTAAAGTAAAATGTTGGTCTTCCACAGAAAATTAAGGGACATTTTCCAGAAAAAATGGGACATTTTACTGAAAATCAGGAAAAATAAGACAAATTCTGGGCTACAACAGAACAATATAGCACACTTTCCAGGAAATAAGGGAAAATTCATGAAAAAAGTGAAAGTCTGAGCTTCAACATAAAATAATAGAAAATCTCAAGAAAATAAAAGTAGGGGAAAGGAGGGAAATTCTGGTGCTCAACAGAAAATAAGGGTCATTTTCTGGAAAACAAAGGAAAATTCGGGAACTTCCGGTCTTCAACAGAAAATTAAGGGACATTTTCCAGAAAATATGGGAAAATTACCAGAAAATAAGGGCAATTCAGGGAAAATAAAGTAAAATTCCGGCTTTCAACAAAAGACAAAAAAAAATTTCTTAAAAATAAAATAAAATTATGAGAAAAGGGTAAACTGGTTTTCAACGGAAAATTATACACATTTCCTCGAAAATAGAGACAAATTAGGGGAAATGTGTTCTTCAACAGAACATTAGGTAACACGTTCCAGACTATATGGGATTTCCAAAAAATAGGGGAAATTCTGGGAAAATAAAGTAGATTTCTTTTCTTCAACAGAAAATTGAGGTATATGTTCCTGAAAATCAGAGGAATTAAGTGAAATTCTGGTCTTCAACAGAAAATATGAAACCTTTATTAAAAGTAAAATAAAATTAGGAGAAATTCTGGGCTTCAACAGAAAATATGAAACGTTTATTAAAAGTAAAATAAAATTAGGAGAAATTCTGGTTTCCAACAGAAAATTAGATACATATACTGAAAAATAAGGAACAATAAGGAAATTCTGGTCTTCAACAGAATATAAGAGATATTTTACATATTTTACGGGTGTCTTTCTTTCATTTTGAAGGCCTGACTTTACCGGTCCAGAAAACGTATGATACCAAGTTGATACACGGCCAGTACTGTTGATACCAATAGTGATAGTGACACTGTTTGTTTGAAATGTTTGAAATAAAATTTTCATCATGATTTTAAAAACCACATTTTTATAAACAGGCTTTTTGGTTGCTTTTTGGTTGATTTGTTTGTATTTTTTTTTTTTCTTTTTTTTTCTTTTTTTTGTGTTTTTTTTTTTTTCTCTTTTTTTTTGTTGTTTTTTTTTGGTTTTTCCTTTTTCCTTTTACATTCTTTTTATTTTCATTGTTTTTTTTTTTTTTTCTTTTTTTTTGTTTGTTTGTTTGTTTGTTTGTTTTTCCTTTGTTTGTTTTTTTATCTTTTCTTGGTTTTTCCCTTCTTTCTTCCTAATTTTTTTTGGTTTTGTTTCTTTTTTTCCGCGACCCTAATGAGGATAAGCGGTATAGAAAATGGATGGATGTATAGTGCAAAATTACCAAACAGAAGCAAAAAGTACTACTGGCTCTAATTTAAACTCGCATTTTTTGCCCTGTTTCTTTGACCAAGAAACATATTTCTTGATTTTTGTACATTCAAATATACATATAAGTACACAGATGTTTGGAGTTAAAACTATTCACAAACACTATTGACAATACGTCAGTAGAAGTGTGACTGACTGGCTAGCAGTCCAGGCTATACTTTACCTTTCGCCCTAAGTGAACTGGGATAGGCTCCAGCCCCTGCCATGAACCAGAACATGATAAGTGGTAAGGAAAGGACGGATGGATGACGTGATAATCATCTGAAAGGAATCCACAATACCGCTGCCTTTCATCTCAAGTCTTTCCCGCCTGCAGACAAAACGGTCCGCTCCGCTCGGCTGAGCAGAGCAGAAACATGTATAGCGTGTACGTTCTGCGTACTTACAGTACACCACAGTGCTTTGGACACCTTGCTGTCTTCCATTCTGTCATCAGATTATTTATGTACAAAATGATGCATAATTATACAACACCACATTCCATCAGATGTGCCAAAAGGCTAACAGGTTCTGGGAGGAGATCTTGTGGTGGCGTGGCGCTGTCGTCTCCGCAGCGGGCTGATCCTCCCTTGTCTTTAAAACCTCTGCCAGTATATTGCCGTCCACGCTGCCATGTTTATACTGCAGTTTTTCCCATCCCTGCATAGTGTACACATTGTCATTTAGTGCAGCCCGGCATTGCGGTCTGTGGACCCACATTTGGGCTGAATTTGGGCTCCTGCTATTGATCAGAGATGGCTTCATCGTTATTGTACTGTCGAATGGGACTCAGATTGCTTTCACAGGACTTACTGTTTCATGCCTGCTGATGCATTTTCCCAAAGTCACCCTAAACAAGTCAATCGGTACAGAAATACGATGGATAGACAATAAGTACCAACTAGGCTGTGATTATGGGAGCATGTGTATTTTATTCTTGTTTGTTGTCATGGAAGGTTTAAGCCAAGTTGGACTGCACTAGGGGAGCCACCCGACTAAACAGCCATGTTGCTCTGGCCAGTGTGGACTTTGATTTTGATGCTGAGTCCAATGGATGCGGCAGAAAAGGAAGATGTCCGAGCAGGTAAAGAAGACTCAGCTCTAAACAATATGTGGATATGTGTGTGTTTTTCTTTACAATTCACACATTTCTTCATTTCTGCACCACAATGTTTCCACATAGGTTTAGTCCGCCCCATTTTTGACACTTAATTCTTTCCACATTTCTCACCTGTTTCAAAATGTTCAGTTCATTCAGGACACGGTGGCTATACATTTGCATGTTCCCAAAAACCCTGAATTTTCCGTAATCCCACATTTTCCACACAACAATTCCCATTGAAATCAAACAATTCAATTAAAAAATAATTAATATAATTTTAAGTATTTATATTTGTTTATTTCTTTTTTAGTAGAAATAAAATAAAATAAAATATTTTTATTATCTATTTTTGACATTACAAAACATAATGTTTTTCCTGGAATTCCACATTTTGCATCCTTAAGGTTCCCGCTCAAATGAAATTCCACATTTTTCAACCCATCCATACCATTCCAACCTTAAAAAAATCTTCCACAGCCTATAAAGTACTACTTTTTCCGTAATTCGACATTTTCGGTTGATTGGTTCCAGAGCAGACTGGGACAAATGAAATTTGTGACCTTTTGAATAGGGTTTTTACCATTATAGAGCCCTGTGAAGATTAAATAACATCCCTACAGTCACCTTTACACTTGTATTACCTCGCTTTATTAACAAGCAGAGAATACAGTACATGCCGAGAACATTCACACAGGAGCTGCTGTCTGCTGCTGCACTCTTTACATTGTTAACCTGCTTCTAGTACCCGGCTAACAGTCAACTCCAGCTTGCTGACGTCCCACTCGTCACATCCCAGGCCTCGCTTCTTTAACAAGCAAATTTAACATATAAAACATATCTGATGTCCATCCATCCATCCATTTTCTATGCCGCTTATTCTCATTAGGGTCACGGGGATGCTGGAGCCTATCCCAGCAGACTTTGGGCGAGAGGCGGGGTACACCCTGGACTGGTCGCATATCTGATGTATGTATTACATTTATTTTCGGTTGTGCTCATTCCTGTATGTGTCCGTGTGTGTTTGTAAGGTTGCAGCACAGCCGTAAATGACTTGGTCTATATCGTTGATGGCTCGTGGAGTGTCAGCTTTGCTGATTTTGACACCGCCAAGCAATGGCTCATCAACATCACCAGCCAGTTTGACATCAGTTCCCACTATACACAGGTATGTGTAGGAACACTTCACTTTTACTTTTATATACTAAAGCTGTACTAAACCTCGACCTCTACGCTGGTTAACACTGGAACCCGAAGATATCTTGTCATTTTTCTGCTATGTTTATCGTCGCTAAGCGTCTTGGTTGAGGACAACGTTTTTGTCTTTTGTCTGCCGCAGGTGGCTGTGATTCAATACAGTGACAATCCGCGCCTGGAGATCCCTCTGGGAAAACACCAAAATGCTGCAGACCTCATCCGCGCCATAAAAGCAATCTCTTACATGGGAGGAAACACACAGGTTGGCACTAGGGTGGGCAGTTTCTACCAAATATTAATAGTATCAATACTTGGATCAGTCCAAATATTGATAGTATTGAGACTGGGGGTTGGTATCAGATTGATAGTAGCATAATAAGATAGACACTTTTCAGCTTATTTTCACAAAAATCTCTGTTTTTCTTTTGTTTAGATGAGTTATTTGCTCAAACCCTTGTATGTACAAAAGACGAACCATTTTATTATTTTGTTGATATTTTTAAATCATCTCGTACAATAGAATCCCTGTTTTTTTGTTTAGGGGACACCAGCGAATGGCAATAATCTGCCAGTAATTGAGACAATCTTAATAAATGTATAAAACGCAGCAGTAACTTTACACGAATGAAATCAAATTGTATTTTTTTTTTTTAATTAGGTAGCAAAAATAGTTAGAATAGCCAAAGAATAAAGTCTAAATATTATGGGAAGAACATTTTCAAGAAGAAAGTTAAAATAGTTTTAGTTTTTTTTAAACAAAATGATAATATACAGTATGTAGTTGATATAAAAAATAAATATTATGAGAAAAAACAATGTAATTTTGTTAGCAAAGAGTTGAAATAATAAAGAAAAAATACATTACTTTTCAATCTAATCATAATATTATGAGTAATTATTACTTGAAATGCTATGCGAATAAAGTCGTAACATTTACAAAGTTTAAATATTTGGAAACCCCACCCCAGCAAATACAGGGAAAAAAAGAGCAAAGAGTGAACTTCATACTAATATTACGCCGTATCGCAAAGTTGGACTTTTTTCTTGAAATATACCGTACATAACGTGTAATGTGGCCCTCGGTGGGAAAAGTTTGGACACCCATGATCAACATGAACAGGGCAGATATAATATTTTTTTAATATGAGTTTAGCGCTGCTTCAGGTTTTCTGCTCTGGGAATCGTTACTTGTTATTGGGATTCTGCTTGTTTCTGAAAATGTATGGTCTTGACCTGTTCTAAATCCGACTTGGTTTGTTTTGTAGACGGGGAGAGCCATCAGGTTTGCTGTGGACCACGTTTTCTCCACCTCCCAGCGAACCAGCCCAGTCAAGAACCGCATTGCTGTGGTGGTCACAGATGGAAAATCCCAGGATGATGTAGTAAATATTTTTGACTGTGTGATGGACGTACTCGATATACACAACAAGCGGTCCTCGGGTTATGAACACGCTCTGTTCCTAGGCCGTGATGTAAATCGAGTTTTAGTCTTAGTGGGAACCTACAGTACATTCATTCATTTTCTATGCCGCTTATCCTCATTAGGGTTGCAGGTATGCTGGAGCCTATCCCAGCTGACTTTGGGCGAGAGGCGGGGTACATCCGGGACTGGTCGACAGTCAATCGCAGGGCAGACAAACAACCATTCACACTCACATTCATACCGATGGACAATTTAGAGTCGCCAATGAAGCTAACATGCATGTTTTTGGAATGTGGGAGGAAACCGGAGTACCCGGAGAAAACCCACACACGCACGGGGAGAACATGCAAACTCCACACAGAGATGCCCAACGGAGATTCAAACCCTGAACCTCCTGACTGTGAGGCCAATTTGCTACCCACTCGCCCACCGTGCAGCCACCTACAGTACAGTATATGTAAATTAACTCTCACCACAAACATCTTGGACCAATGAATCCATGACCCTTGTAGCATTCATTTGCATTCAGTAATCTTTATCCTTAAGGACGGTTGCAACAGTTGAGCAGTTGGGACAAAAAGAGCAATATTGGTGGGCATTTCTCCTTTCTCTGAGCTTTTGGTGATGTTCATTTTCACTTCCATGGTGAAGGCCTTTCTTTTCATTGGATCGAGAGACATAATGATCGTGTAAAACATTAATAAGTGATCTCACTGTATTGTTGTTGTGTTGTAACTAGTTTTGTGTTTACGGACCATGTTTTTAATTATTTGTGGGGGAGCGTTCGTAAATACCAAAACATACCATGGAAAGTCGTAAACCGAGGACCATCTGTACTCACAAATTGGATATAATCTGATTTTGGGTTTAAGATTAACCTAAAATGCACTAAAACCTTTACATTTTAACTTAATTTGACCTTCTCTAAATTACTTTTGATGCAATTCTTTTAACTCTAACAAGGAACTGAATCGAAAAATTCACTCAGTGGCCACTTAGCTCTGAGAACATCCTGTTTGATGATCATTGATGACCATTTGTTAGGTTGACATTAAGATGAAGAGGACCGATTCTATATGACACTACAAAACAAATAATTGAATGAAGTTCGTTGTTATTAATTCCTATTTTTTGTTTTGCCCTTTCCTCAGGTAGATGCCAGCATGGAGGCCCGCGTTCAAAGCATTACAGTATTTGCGGTAGGAGTTGGGAATGAGATTGCTAACTCGGAGCTTGTTTCCATTGCCAACAAACCATCTTCCGCCTATGTTCTGTACGCCGAGGACTACACCACAATCGATCGTATCCGAGACTCGATGGAGCAGAAACTCTGCGAAGGTCAGAATATTTATACACTTTTATATTCACATGTAAGTGTGAACGCCACTCGCATATGATGTCACTAAACGAGGCCACGGTTACCAAAATCCATTCATTCATTTAATCATTTTCTATATCCTCATTAGGGTCAGTAAAAAGAAAATTAGGTAATTGTACACAGAACCCATGAAGTACATAAAATACACTAACAAAACCACTGAATACAAGAAATAAATGAAAATAACAAAAAAAAAACCTTTTATAGTCTCAGCCAACGCATCAGGAAACTCACTTACTGCTTTATCATCCCCACCAGCAGCTTCACCTTGAACTTATGCAAATAAGCACAAGGCTTAAACTGCATTAACCACTCCTGATTAGCTATAAACACTTCTCTTTCACTCCCGTCCCTCTTCTTACATTCCAAGGTTTCCAACAATCTTTTAGTCTCCTCCTGAATCAAAATAAGGCTTACTGGGATACAGCTGGCCTTACAGCCGAATCAAAGCAACCGTTCCATCTCAGTAATGAGACCCCTGTGATGCATAATTATTTCATCGGAGCAGATCCTTTAAGATGCTCAAGGATACCATTTTTATCCTTAATGACGGTTTCAACAGTGGATCGTTTGAGGAGAGGAGGCTATGTACTCTGTTCTTTTGGGGAAATTCCAATCTGACTATCCTATTTTTACTGCTCATGAGCGGTTTGCATCTTCCGGTGTAGCCATTGTACTTTTGTTTATGAAGTCTTCTATGAACAGTAGACTGTGATACCTTCACGCCTGCACCCTGTAGGTTGTTGCTGATGTAATGGTTGTTTAGGGTGTTTCTTTCCATCTCTCACAATGTTGCTGTCATTGGAACTTCTGAGGTTTTCCTTGGTCTACAGTACCTGTTTCATGTCTATTACTTGGTACACCAGTTGTATATTTCTTCTGTACATTCCAAATGGTTGTGACGTGGGCGGGGATTGGCTGGCTTTTTTACATTTCTGTGGTGTTTTGGTTAATGTCACTACTCCCTTCCAGAAGGTCAGACTCAAACCAAAACGGACTCTAACAAAAACAAATATTTCCATAGAAAATCATGTAAATCCAATGAATCCGTTCCGGACACCCAAAAATGTTAACACAAAAGAACAGTCAGAGTTTTAACACGCAGAAAATGATGCTAAAATAATTACAACTGACAAATGAATGACAACTGAACATTCAAAATCACTTTTAGCTAGTTTTGTAAAGTATAACAAAATATAAACACATTATCCTGGTGCAAGCATAATTTGAACACAAATATATATGGATTATGGTAAAGGTTAGGGGTTGCCCAGGGGTGGGCAAACATTTAGACTCGTGGGCCTCATTGGGTTAAAAAAATTGGTGGTCTATATGTAGGTGGAATCAAGCAAAACAACATACTTGCTCACGGTGCAACAAAACAAAAACACATGTGCAGCAAGTTAATGCATCCCATAAATCAGCTAGTACTTTAAACAACAGCTAAGCACTAAATATAACACATAACTTATAACTGTTATTGCCAAAGGCCCACAAGGCCTGCTGGGCAGTCCGTCTGCTTCAACATCATAAAAACTATGAGAAATAAAGCATTGGATATCAAGAGTGTGTTAATTCCTCCTTGTTTACTGGAAAAATGTGACAAACACTGCAAAATGTTGGGATAAATAGTACCACAAGCTACCCAGCATACCTTGCGGTAGGAATATAAGGGTGTTTTTTTGGCGTTGAGTATTGCGCGTAGATATTTTGCTTGTGTGGCCACATGGTACAGTAGGTAGGTTACTTTCTGCTTAATGTGTTGATATGTTGTGTTGTTAGCATGGCTTTTATGCTTTTCTGACTGTTTTGGCGAATCAATCGCGCCACAGTACCACAGCAAGTCACGTCGCCAGCTACAGTTTCAATGTTAAAAGGTTTAAAAAAAGGAATTTGGAAATGCCCGGTGGGGCGGTTTAAGACGCTTGGCGGGCCTGATGTGGCTTGCGGGCCACAGTTTTCCCACCCCTGGGTTAGGCAATGTTAGCACTTAAGATCCAGCAGCTGCAGAGCAGCATTGCAAAGTGTTAATAAGTACACAATACCAGGATTTATTAGCCTTTGACATTCATAAATTAATGAAGCATTTTTAATTAACACTTATCTAGCCCTATTAATGCAAATACGCATTAATATATAAAGTAATTGTATTATTATAACAATTTGCTTTTAATTCCTGCTTATTACAAGCACCTTAACATAAAGTGTTTTCTATTATTATATACAGTATTTGTATGGCTGTCTAATTGAATTACCATTTTCTCTATAGAGTCCGTGTGTCCCACAAGAATACCCGTGGCATCTCGAGATGAGAAAGGCTTTGAGCTAATGGTGGGCATGAACATAGAGACCAAAGCCAAGAAAATTCCTGGTTCTCTGGTGTCCGAGTCGGCCTTTGTTCTTACTACATCCACTGACATCACAGAGAAAACCAGGTATCGTGTGTCATTTTGAGCTAATTTCACTAAAACCACTATAACCAGAATTCGGGACATACCTCAGTTTCATGCTTATGATTTGGCGCATTTTGATTACGGTTAGGGAACAAAATGCAAAACATAGCTTCTTTGTCAACAGCTTTAATGATTTCTTATCACTTCTTGTCCCACGCTCAATGTGTACCACGTGGAATCCATGTCCCGTTACACCCGAACACAAACGACCGCATCAATGTTTAGTTATTTTTACTCTAAGCTCAGTATGTAACACAATGTACATCTTTTCACTAGAGAGATTTTCCCAGAGGGCCTTCCCCCGTCCTATGTATTTGTAGCCACCGTCCGTTTGAAGGGGATCGCTGAAAAGTTGAACTTTGACCTGTGGAGGGTGCTATCCAAGGACAAAGAGATCCAAGCTGCAGTAACTTTGAACGGGAAGGAGGGAACTGTCACCTTCACCACGACGAGCATCGCCAACGGGGAGCAGAAGATTGTCTTTAATTCGGGATTTGAGGTGCGTAAAGTTAAAACACTTGTTTTTGCTAAGGTTATGGTTGCAGATTAATTTAAACATCAACAAAAACGTATGTTTGAATAAGTATTAAATAAATAGAGCTGTTATCCAAACAGTAATCCCTTGTTTATCACGGTTACTTGGTTCAAGACCCCATTGTGATATGAATTTCCGTGAAGTGGGACTTATTTTTTATAAAGAAATATTTTACAGTCAGAGTATAAAAAAATCTGTTTATGATCTTTAAAATACGTTGAACATATTTAGAAGCCTCCAGACATGAAACAACACCCCTGTAGTCACCTTTACTCGCACATTACCGGATTCTTGATTCCTTGTGCTTGTATTTTAGTTTGTTTAGCCGTTTTTATGCTTGGCAATATTTAATTTTAGCAGAAAATACCCTAACATTTGCTTCAATATGCATTTTTTTGCTCCGTTTTTTGCTCAGTTTCTGCACGGACTCACCTCAACGCAGAGCAAGGGCTCTGGAACCAGTCCTCTCGAGAGGGGCTGGACTTCATTCCACTCTGGTGTTGCCGGCAATGAGAGGCGACGAGCAGGGGTGGCAATTCTTGTTGCCCCCTGGCTCCAAGCCTGCACGTTGGAGTATAACCCGGTAAACGAGAGGGTAGTTTCCCTACGCCTTTCGGTGGGGGGACGGGTCTTGACTGTTGTTTGCGCTTATGCGCCAAACAGCGGGTTAGAATACCCGCCCTTTTTGGAGTCCTTAGAGGAAGTACTAGAGAGTGCTCCTTTGGGGGATTCCCTTGTTCTGCTGGGTGACTTCAATGCTCATGTTGGCAACGACAGTGAGACCTGGAGCGGTGTGATTGGGAGGAACGGCCCCTCTGATCTGAACCCGAGCGGTGTCTTGTTATTGGACTTCTGTGCTCATCACGGATTGTCTATAACGAACACCATGTTCAAGCATTAGGGTGTCCACATGTGCACTTGGCACCAGGACACCCTGGGCCGCAGTTTGATGATTGACTTTGTGGTTGTGTCGTCGAACTTGCGACCACATGTTTTGGACACTCGGGTGAAGAGAGGAAGCGGAGCTGTCAACTGATCACCACCTGGTGGTGAGTTGGTTCCGATGGTGGGGAAGGATGCCGGTCAGACCTGGCAGACCCAAACGCATTGTGAGGGTCTGCCTGGCAGAGTCCCCTGTCAGAAGGAGTTTCAACTCCCACCTACGAGAGAGCTTTGACCATGTTCCGAGGGAGGCAGCGGACATTGAATCCGGGTGGGCGATGTTTCGTGACTCCATTGTCGATGCGGCCGTTTGGAGCTGTGGCCGTAAGGTGGTCGGTGCCTGTCGTGGCGGTAATCCCAGAACCCGTTGGTGGACACCAGTGGTAATGGATGCGGTCAAGCTGAAGAAAGAGTCCTATGAGGCCTGGGACTCTGGAGGCAGCTGACAGGTACCGAAAGGCCAAGCGGTCTGCAGCCCTGGCGTTCGCTGAGGTAAAAACCCGGACATGGGAGGAGTTCGGATAGGCCATGGAAAACGACTTCCAGATGGCTTCAAAAAGATTCTGGACCACCATCCGCAGTCTCCGGCGGGGGAAGCAGTGCACAGTCAACACCGTGTATGGTGGGGGCGGTGTCCTGCTGAACTCGACTCAAGATGTTGTAGACCGGTGGAGGGAATACTTTGAAGACCTCCTCAATCCCACCGACACGCCTTCCAACATGGAAGCAGTGCCTGGGGACTCTGAGTCGGGTTTGCCTATCTCTGGGGCTGAGGTCACTGAGGTGGTCAAAAAGCTCCTTGGTGGCAAGGCCCCGGGGGTGGATGAGATCCGCCTGGAGTTCGTTAAGTTCCTGGATGCTGTGGGCGTGTCTTGGTTGACACGACTCTGCAGCATTGCAAGGACGTCGGGGTTGTTTCCCCTCTGGACTGGCAGACCGGGGTGGTAGAAGGGGGACCGCAGGGTGTGTTCTAACTATCGTGGGATCACACTCCTCAGCCTTCCCGGTAAGGTCTATTCAGGGGTTCTGGAGAGGAGGATCCTACCGATAGTCAAATCTCGGATTCAGGAGGAGCAGTGTGGTTTTCTTCCTGGTTGTGGAACAATTCTATACTCTTGGCAGGGTCCTTGAGGGTGCATGAAAGTTATGACATTTACAGTAAATCAACACCTCCATGGTAATACCGAAGAAAAACCAAATGGTTTGAACTGGCTGAAAAATGAATTTGTAAAAAAAAAAAAGGGAATTTGTTTGATCAAAAATGTGGAATTAGGGGAAAGCCAGGAATGTCGGGAATGTCAGGAATGGATAATCTGATTCTTTTGAATGAGCTGAATGTTTTTCCAGTAGAATAATCAAAATCGGTTGAGAAATGTGTGGGAAAAGTCCTTTCATTTTAATGGGAATTCCAGTTATTGATAACCTGAATGTTTTCAATGAGTTGACAATTTTGGTGCTGGAATGGCTTGAAGAGGTTTAGAAATGGAAGTAGTGAGAATTCCTAAGATGAAAGTTAATTTGTATTATGGGTGGGTAAAGCACAATTTGGGAAAATGTCATAATTTAGAAGATATGGAAAAGTGTTAATCCAAAAGACCTGACTTTTGACCTGACCTGACGAAATGATTTGAATAGGTTGAGAAAATGTCATTCATTTCAGTGGAAACTTTAGGAAGTTTAGGGCTAGAAAAGTTGGTAATCCAGGAAAACCAGGAATTTTTCGAATGGTAGATAGATTTCCAATTTTCCCATAATTCTACATTTTCCATAACACAAATCCTTTTCATCTGGTTAATTCTAACTGCTTCCACATTTCTCAACCAATTCCACCCCAACATTACAAACAGGTCCCAATTCTCAACCAATTCAATCCATTTAGATAGATAGATAGATAGATAGATAGATAGATAGATAGATAGATAGATGTGTTGTCTATCTGTCTTGTCTGAATCGGGGCCTGTTTGGAATGTTGGGGGAGGGGAATTGGTTGAAAAATGTGGAAGCAGTTAGAATTAACAAAATGAAGCGGACTTGTGTTATGGAAAATGTAGAATTATGGAAAAATTGGGAATTTTGGGGACATGACAAAATGTTACTCTGAATGTCCTGAATGAACTAAAGCATAAAAAATCGGATGGAATAAAATAGTAAATAGAATAATTGTGGTGCAGAATAACATGAATGATCACGTGGAGGATGAAAAGTGACGAATGCCAGAGGAGGGCTCCAAGAAAATGTTTCTAAACCACGACAGTATATTCCTCTGGTGGAAACTTGCTGGTGGCTGATGGACTTGGAGGTCTTGCCTCTATTTCCATGGCAGTTTGAGGTAATAACATCCTGTCAAACAGCAGCCAGGTTATTTTTTCCCAAATGTACATGCCCCCTCATTTCGAACACACCTAGACTTTAGTGTGCAGGATTGAACAAGGGTGCAATTATGTTGTTTTGCCCGTGTTTGATTTGATTCATTTTGATGTGGTACACAGCGATAGGCTGTGATTTGTCATTTTCATATGATGGGAAATAATACCTGCTCTGTTTTCTTGTCCTTCTGTTGGTTTAAGTCTTGAGGAAAAGACGGCGAAGTAACGAAGAAAGTCTTGCAGGCTGCTATAGAAAATAGTAACAGGCATACAGTGTTTCCTTTATTTAGGTTCCCAAAATTGACCGCAATAAGAAAAATCTATGCAGTAGCCAACTTTATTATTTTACAATTATTATATATATTTTAAGGCTGTAAAACCCCTCCCTTCCCATACACTTTATACACTTTTCTCAGACAGGCATGAACATTTTCTCATATTTATCTCTCCTTTAACCGCTCTTTAGGTTTAGTAGATTTATAAAAATAATTGTCACGTTTTGGCTTACGGTGATGCGGAGAGAGAGAAGCCGAGTGCAGGCACGACGGAGATTGACAACAGTCTACAGTCCTGTAGCCAATCAGGATTCAGAACACAATGCGTGGGTTCTCCTTTAGCCAACCACGACGCAGACAACACGTTTGTTCTCCCTGAGCAAATCAGGATGCAGAAAACAATGCACGTTGATACTGTGTAAAAAAAAAAAAATCCGGGAAAGGTGAACCGCGGTGTAGCAAGGCAAGACTTGACATTTCTGACCTAATGCAAGCCAAAACCCTGCCATAAAAAAAAAAAAACATTTCTCTGTATTGGTCAGTGAAAACAGAATTTACTGTTAAATGCAGAATCTCGCAGATGTTGACATAATGTGAATGAAATGCTGTGAGGAGAAGGAACGTTTGTATGGGTAAGTATTTCCGCGGCGGACAGCTCAATCGTGTTGGAATCTCAACCACTAGCAGCCTCTTGGAATGGTATTAAACACCTGAAGAAGTTGGCATAACCTCCTCTGACTGAGTGTGAATGGAAGCTAGCGGGCTTAGCTTAGTTTAGCATGCTAGTACAGCTGTGTGTGTGCGTGCGTGTGTGTGTGTGCGGCTTTGGATGGTTGAGTATATTTTCCTCGCGTTGTGTTTTACCGCTTTAATGTAAGAAGTGTTTTGTAATGCCCAATGACAACGTGCAGGGTCTGAATTTTTTTTTTTTTTGCACCCAGCTCGTCCTAACTGTAAACACACACAGCACATACTGTGCTGCCTTCAAAGTAAGAGCCCCGTTTGCCATATGTCGTCTAACTGTGTAAACAAAATAAGCATGTCGAGGCGTGCAGTTGGGCTATGTTCACACTGCAGGTCAATTCCAATTTTTTTGTTCATATGCGACGTGTATCGGAATTTTCATGTCAGTGTGAACAGCACAATTCCAATTTTTTTCAAATGCAACACGGATATGATATGTATGCGATGCAACTGCGACAATGTGAGCGTTCACTGTTAACGCTCATGTGGTATATATCCGAGATATACATCATAGAAAGGCGTGCTTTGCCGCGCTTACCAAGACTTTAAAGGTAGGCAGTTCTGGAAAGGGTAGTTTATCGTGCAAGACTTGGATAAATGTACTTTTCCCTGTAGGCAAAATCAAGTCGAATCCTAATACCTCAACATACTTCAGGGTTCAATTTACCAGACACATTAGATGAATTTGTACATAGTATTTAATTGGTATCGTCAATACCAGCCTGAGTTATATCCAGTATCGAATCAGGAATTAAATCAATGGTACCGCCAATCACTGGAGCGCACACTGCAGCAATCTTTACTTCCGTAAACACACGGAAATGCAAGCGGTGTCTTGCTTCTGCGCATGCACGTCACTTTCCAGGCGCGTTGCGTTCACATTACAAGTCGCATTTGTTTGGTAATGTGAACGACCACATAAAAAAAAATGATATTTTAAGCAAAAAATCCGAATTGGGAATCCTACCCTGCAGTGTGATCAATAAAGATAAGGGTTTTTACATTTAACTCACGGATATTGCATTCTCAAATTCAAAAAGCACACAAGCTACGCTGGTAAAAATAAGTGTAAAATGTAAAAAACCAGAATTCTAAAAAATAAAGGAACATTTGGAAAATTAAAATGGAATTTGGGAGAAAATAGAACAGATTTCATAGGGCTGTAAACATAGGGAGGGTAAGTGGAATTCATTTGTTTTTCTCTACTTATTTACTTCACAGTGCTATGCCACTTTTCATACAGAGCAGGCCAAGGTGTACAGTCCTGTGTTGCCGAATTTGCTGCTATATCTGGAGACATTCAGAGTTTTCTCATATTTGGGGACTTAAAAGTCCCACTGAGCAGCAATGGGCTGTGCTGAGAAATCCATCCTGCATCTAAATTGTGTGTGAATGCCGAAGTGAAAAAAAGTGGAATTACCGAAAAAGTGTTGAGTCTGAATGAGCTCAATGTTTTCATGGTGGAATGATTTGAATCGGTTGAGAAATGTGGAGAAAAAAAAACAGTAAATCATTTTTTTGGTGTAAATACCGTCAGGCTCTGTATGATGGGATGTGGCATCAGCTGAAACTCTTGGTGAGGCCCAGCCAGGTCATCACCTTCCTTGATGATCAACGGATTCAGGAGATGCCACTGGAGCCAGCGGAACCCATTTATATCAACGGGAAGACACAGGTGGCAAAAAGGAGAGGAACAGACGTTACTGTACCTGTAAGTACAAACCTTAATATCAACTCACACCTTTAAAGTACTGCAAAGGAACGAGGCAATCAAATATCCCGATCTTTTTAGAAACAAGTGAAAAATAAGGAAGATTTTTTTTTTAAAGAATGACAAACTTCAATTAATTGTTTTGTTGCTGTCTGGTTTGTGCTTCTCTTTATGTTCCACCTTGAACATCAATTATTAACCCAGAACCCTATGCTTCTCTCTTCAATTGCCATTGTTCACTCGTGACACAATCCAGGTTTATTCCCTAAATATGTGTTATATGCTGATTTAACACAATTAAAGTACACTGCTGATGAATGATCATGCAAGACGATCAAAGAACAGAGGAAACCAGCGCTTCGGTAGCCATACAAATGTTATGGTGCATTCAAGGACCACCAAACAAAGTGCGAAATCTCAACGCTTGTAGGAAAAAACACAGAGAAGCATAAAAACATAAACATGTAAAAATTGTGGGCTTTTTTAACAGTGATACATCTATGGCGTACATTTACTGTATATATCAGTAGTCTTATTGTTCCAATGAAGATCAATCAAAGTCATTATCCTTCATGTTGCTGGTGATATTTAGATGGAGATTCAGAAACTGCGACTGTACTGTGATCCTCTTCAGAGTGAGAGAGAGACCGCCTGCGAGATCTTCTCTGTGGTAAAAAAAAAACCCTTAACCTGTGCACTCATGTGAAAGTTCCACATCTAGGGCTTATACTCATGCTTGAGGTTATCTTGAAAATAACCTTCTCCTACTTTTTTATTCTCTTTTGCTGATGGTTCACAGGATGATGAAAGGGTAAGTGAAATGACATTCCCAATAATAAACAACCAATAATTACTTTTCCTAGTGGCTAAATACATTTATAAAGTAGTAATCATGTTACTAATTTAATTTCTTTTTTGGGAAAAGAAATAGTTACTACAGCTAAATTGCTTTTTAAAGTAATTTGCCCAACACTTTTTACGAGGGAGTGCAGAATTATTAGGCAAATGAGTATTTTGACCACATCATCCTCTTTATGCATGTTGTCTTACTCCAAGCTGTACAACAGGCTGGAAAGCCTACTAGCAATTAAGCATATTAGGTGATGTGCATCTCTGTAATGAGAAGGGGTGTGGTCTAATGACATCAACAACCTATATCAGGTGTGCATTACTATTGGACAACTTCCTTTCCTTTGGCAAAATGGGTCAAAAGAAGAACATGACAGGCTCCGAAAAGTCCAAAATAGTGAGATATCTTGCAGAGGGTTGCAGCACTCTTAAAATTGCTAAACTTCTGAAGCGAGATCATCGAACAATCAAGCGTTTCATTCAAAATAGTCAACAGGGTTGCAAGAAGTGTGTGGAAAAACCAAGGTGCAAAATAACTGCCCATGAACTAAGAAAAGTCAAGCGTCCAGCTGCCAAGATACCACTTTCCACCAGTTTTGCCATATTTCAGAGCTGCAACATACTGGGGTGCCCAAAAGCACATGGTGTGCAATACTCAGAGACAAGGCCAAGGTAAGAAAGGCGAAAAAACGACCACCACTGAACAAAACACACAAGCTGAAACGTCAAGACTGGGCCAAGACTGGGACTGAGTGTCCTTGCAAAGAAAGGTGACTATATTGGTCACTGACTTGTTTTTTTTTTTTTTTTTAAATGTCAGAAATGTATATTTGTGAAAGTTGAAATGTTATATTGGTTTCACTGGTGAAAATAAAGAATTGAAATGGGTATATATTTGTTTTTTGTTAAGTTGCCTAATAATTATGCACAGTAATAGTCACCTGCACACACACGGATATCCTCCTAAAATAGCTCAAACTAAAAACTACTTCCCAAAATATTCAGCTTTGATATTAATGAGTTTTTTTAATTCATTGAGAACATGGTTTTTGTGCAATAATAAAATTAATACTCAAAAATACTGCCGAATAATTCTGCACTCCCTGTATATGTGCCAGTAGTTAGTCCAGTAATTAGTCATCAATAGAGACTTCAATTGGATTTATCCATATGGAAACGTCAAGACTCAACATAAAATATTGTTCTTTAGTATTAACATTCTTTATGTGTTGTTTTAATGAGCCTATCCTTGTTTCCTCAGTGTTCTCTGACTCGAAAAGCCACGATAGTGGAAGAAGAAGACTGCAACTGCGTGGTTGGACCTCCTGGCCAGCGTGGCCCAGCGGGACGCATGGTAAAAATGCCCAAAAACAATCTACACCTGCAACACCATAGGATTCTTTTAGCAGAAAGAGACAGAGTAGCAACAAAATCGAGATATCGAGCCCATAAAAGTGGTTAGCATGCAAGCACCCAGCCAGGTAGCACCATGGGTATAGAAAGGGATTTTTGATGTATACTAAGTATATCAGATTAGTCAAATGGCTGAAAATTGGGGTTGCTAAATTATGACAAAGTATTGGGGCCACGTAAAAAAACCAGAGATTTTGACAATAGAAATTGTAATTTTACGAGGAAAAAGGAACATTCTCTTTGACCAAAACCAAAGGTTACTCAATTCCAATGTCTTTATAGCTGTCCCAGGCAATGCCTGTTACGACGATTCCTTAAAATAATCGGAGATTTCGTAAATTTATGTTCCAAGCATTGTCTGAGACAGCTATGAAAGGGGGCCTTTTGTGGAGGGGGCGGGGTACGGAAGGTGAGCTTGTGTGTTAACCATGATGTTTGTGCCCAACTGCTCTGTTTTGCTGTCCCGTTTTAAAGAAAAGCTTGCCTGAAGCAAGAGAAAAGTTTGCTTGCTTCTTGAAGAACTATGCTACATTTTCCATATGACACGTGATATTACATAATATTAATTTTACGAGAAAAAAAGTCGGAATTTTATGAGAATGAAACTCATGGTTAAGATCATCTCACTTCCGCCTTCCGTACCCCACCCCTCCACATAAGGCCCCGTTTTTCATAGTTGTCTCAGGCAAGGACTTTACTCTCTAATAGCACGAGTTTTTTCTCACACGGTTACAACTTTATTGCCGTAAATGTACGACTTTATTATCAAAATCTCAGATTATATTAATACTCCATCGCAACCGGCAAAATTGTTTTTGATTTTGCAGGGAGAGAAAGGAAATGCAGGAGCTGTTGGTAAGCCTGTGAGTACTGTGAGTTTATTTTTTCATATTTACATTTGGTGTCATCTACTCAAGTGTGCTGCAAAGCCCCAGCTAGATTTTGGAACCCAGACGCAGACACCAGTCGTGAAGTCAGAGTGTCCAGCAGAGCAGCTATATAAACAATATTTACTAGGACCAACCCGTAACAGTAACAAAAGACATGGAAGCTTGTAGGACGCAAACAGGGGAACACGGAAGCAGTGGCGCAGAGTGGAGAGCAAAAGTCAACAATGGGAACCATGAGGAACAATTAGACATCTAGCTTATGAGTCAAACTAATTGCCAACTGTGTCCACCTGCATTGCTGCTACGCTGCCAGCCAGTGGGAAAACTGCCTGCAAAACCAAGCATACACAGGAAAAGGCCAGGGAAAGTGTGTGTGTGGGCTTCCCAGCATACCTTGCGGACTCCACATTAGTATAAAATACTGTTCATGTATATTAGTGTGCAAGTGTAGATATATGTTGATAGTCCTTGTGGTACAGTTCATTGTGTGTTCCATCCATCCATTCATTTTCTATACCGCTTATCCTTATTAGGGTCCTCCGTATCCTCACCCTGCACGGCAGACAAACAAACATTCACACTCACATTCATACCTATGGACAATTTAGAGTCGCCATTTAACCTAACATGCATGTTTTTGGAATGTGGGAGGAAACCGGATTACCCGGAGAAAACTCCCACACGCACGGGGAGAACATGCAAACCCCACACAGAGATGCCCAACGGAGATTCGAAGCCAGAACAGACTGTGAGGCCAACATGTTACCCACTCAGCCACCGTGCGGCCCATTTTTTTTTTTATTTCTTTATTTAAAGGGACAATGCATATTGATAAACACTTATTTGTAAATATGCCAGAATTAGCCAAAGGCTACTTTACATTTGTAGTCCCTGGCAGGTGAAGAAGAGAAAATAAACCAAAAACAAAAAAAACCCAGCACAAAACATTGTGTGTTCCACGTGCGTTATTTTCGGTTGCACCGTGAGTGAGGTGGGCATTTGGTTGACAAAACAAAGGAGATGGGTTTTCTGCCAATCAAAAACCAAAGTATGGAGATTACACACAAAACACTGTGGGTTTCCTCACAAATAAAAAGTAATGTTTTGATTGGATCGTTTTCCAGGCCATTCCATTTTCCTCCGTTTATCCGGGTCGCAGGGGCAGCAGCTTCAGTAGGGAATCGCTGAATCATGATTATTTTTATATTTGAATTGTGTGCAAGCAATATAGTGTACATAATGTATTTCCAAATGTAGATTTTTGCAATGGATGTTTTCTTTGTCATCAGGGTGAAGCAGGCGAGCCTGGTCCTCCTGGATCACCCGGGGAGAAAGTAAGAAAAATGTGTTCATGGTGTTATCTTCCTATTTTAGCGGCACAAACAACGGCAGCAAGAATTCTATTGTTTTGCTCATTAAATCAAGGTATTTACAACAGTCACTGCTGTGGTAAAGGAGTGTTTGTTTTTACCAGTGTGACTGGAGAATCAGCGTGAAGCGCTTTGGGTGTCTGGAAAGGTGCTATATAAAGCCAACCCATCCAAGTCCTACGATGACATGACTTAGCAGTCTTCTCAGGTCATTGAATCGATTGCAAATGGACTGTTCAGGTTGCCTTACAAGATGTTTCGCGTCTCATCCGAGCAGGCTTCTTCAGCTGAAAGACTAGATAGGACAGCTGTAGTCTGAGGGAATTGTGCAGACCCCAAGTATTTATCTTCTCTAAGGTAAAGGCACTACTCAACCAAGAATGCTTCCACTCTTTTGGGATGCAAAACTACAGTCATGTCAAAGCATCTGTCTTTTTATCCTCAAGATATTGCTGTTTTTACCGTAGTGAGGGTTAATGTCAGGGTAGAAAAACCATCTCTGACCAGAGAGAGACGTCTACAACACCATCTCCCACGCACAGTGTTTTAATTCCTTCCTGAAAGATTAAAAGAATAGCTTTTAACAAATACCACGACATACTCACGTTTGGTTTCAGGTGCTTTTCTGTCAGTTGGCATTACAGAATGGAAAATAATAACCCAAAGAACTGTCGTTTTGCGCCACAAGCGAGTAAAACCATTCTTGGTTGGCCCATACAGTACATCTACCTCAGAGGATAAATACTTAGGTCCCACATCATCTAAGCAGACTATAGCTGTCCTATTCTTTAAGGATGAACTGATGAAGGTAGACATTCACAAGATTAGCAGAAGTGCTTTACCACTTGAAAGAATCAGCAAATTATGATCCCTTTTCTTACCTTTAAGGTAGCTTACTAAAAGTGTTTCAAAACTGTGCATTATTTTGATGTTGTCCTGTTCTGGAACGGTTCTGCAGGGTGACAATGGCTCATCAGGACCAAGAGGAGTGCCCGGCATTAAGGTAAAAATGTTGTATGGGCAGATTTATTAGAGCAGGGTGCTGTTGCAGGTGCGGATCCAGAAATAACACACGTGAACCCTTTTTCTAACCAGGGAGACAGGGGGGAGCCGGGCTTGCAAGGATTACCAGGCTCTCCTGGACCACAGGTAAGGCCTTATTGCAGTGGTTCTCAAGTCTGGGTCTCCATTATTTTATGTCATTTGCACCGTAGGGGACAGCAATATCAGTTTATTTATCTATACAAACCACCGTATAAGTTCATCATTTCAAAGATCAATAAAGACACTAACATACTGTCCTGGCCAACCCTGAAGAGTATAGAACCTCTTGCCTCTTAAGACGACCCCCAACACCTCACGACTTTACTTTTTGTACTTCATTATGTCTCAAAAGTGGCCGTGTAACCAAGAAAAGGAATGTCGTTACCATGGAAGTGAAAATGAACATATTTGAAAAATACTGGCCAATCTTTGGGTTTCAACTGTTTGACTGTCGTTCCCACCATTAAGGATAAATATTAGTGAATGTTAATGAATGCTGGGGGGGTCATGGATTCCATGCACTGTTACAAGGAGATCTAGAAAGAGAATATTTTAAGAAATGCCTGCAAGACAAATAGGTTATAAGCTGTACAATAGCATGAATAAAAACCAAAACTAAATAAAGTTAATAGAGTGTGAAGGTCAACGTGCTGGTGATTATTCCTGATGTGTACTTGGTTGTACTTACATAACTTTCTCTCAGGGCCTGATGGGAGAGCCAGGACGTCCCGGTGAAGCTGGTTTTAAGGTAGGGTACGTTGAAACATTTATGTGCCAACTACACAACACAGAGTGGATGTACTGACAGGAAACACACTTTAACATCACCGATGGGGGCGGACGACACTACAAGTTTGGGTGCTGGTCCAATAAGTAAATACAGGGCCAGTATTGCCAATACCGGCATTTTCCAAGACCATTGAAGAATTTTGCTTTTATTTGCATTTAGTTATTTATTCAAAATAGCAAAAATTGTTTGAGGCAAACATGAAAATATTTGTAGCTTAACTGTGAGCAATGTAACAATATACCAGTATACATACCCTGTTACAGCACATTCCCAATGTAGAATTTAGGGCTCTGTAAACTTGTGAACTTTTGTGAACTACGATTTTTGGGGGTTATTTCTTACAAAAAATGCGCCCTTTTTCCTCAAAATACATCTCATTCTACTACAATACTACTGGTAAAAAAAAAACCCACAATTTTTTTAAGGGTTTATGACTTTATCCTTTGCTTGTAATGTTTTTTCATCAAGAGACTCACGGTCTTTGAACGCACCATAGTGGTATGCTGTGACTGGCTACACTGTGACTCTGATTCTATCTGTTTATCAATCATCTTACATTATCATTCATTAGTACTGAGTACCTACACATTTTATACTTAAAACGCGTTTAATATGTGTGAGGCATATTTAGGACCTAAAACTTGATTGTGGGCCGCACGGTGGTTGAGTGGGTAGCACATTGGCCTCACTGTCAGGAGGTTCAGGGTTCGAATCTCCGTTGGGCATCTCTGTGTGGAGTTTGCATGTTCTCCCCGTGCGTGTGTGGGTTTTCTCCGGGTACTCCGGTTTCCTCCCACATTCCAAAAACATGCATGTTAGCTTCATTGGCAACTCTAAATTGTCCATTAGAGTGTGAATGTGA
>QODF01000043.1:1293760-1426464 GCA_024372805.1 Oostethus manadensis | reverse complement strand
CAAAGTCAGCTGGGATAGGCTCCAGCATACCCGCCCCTAATAAGGATAAGCGGTATAGAAAATAAAATGAACTTGATTGTTGTTCATACAATGGAACCTTGGTTAGCGTCATTAATTACCCCCAGAAGGTCCGAAGAAATTATGTAAATCCAATTAATCTGTTCCAGAAAGCCAAAAAACGAATTTTTATAGTTTTACATTTATACTTGACATGCAGAAAACAATTAGAAATGCATATAAATACATGCTGAATGTAAGCCAATGATTACAACAGGCAAGAGTGAGCCATGTGTGGAAAGTAGACATTTGTTTGGCGTATCAATTACTCGCCTATTTTTGCCACTCAGGGGTAGGCGTGGAACGGAACTCCAGAGAAAAGCGAGACTCACCTAATTCTTGCATCAGCAAAACCCATAAGGATTTATAGCCCTGGGGTATTTACAGTGTGTGGCACAGTCAACAGTGACGCATGTGATTCAGCAAACATCATTTTAATACCCTGGATAGTCCAGAGAACAGTAGTTTGACCCACATCTGAAAAGCTCACACTCAAAGCCACTATGGCTGCACACAGCATGAGGAACTTGAAAAGAGCCAGTGAGGAAATGGGAGCACACGGAGACATCTGCAAGCACACCCACTTGTTACATGTGTGCGCCGCTATTTTCAGCCTTCTCTGAACTCCTTTGAGTGTTGTACCACTCTGACTTGCAGGCGAGCCTACTCAGTAATTTGGGACTCTTCCTGCTGTCATAATAAACTATTTTCCCCCCTTGGAATCTGGAAGTGTTTTGCGCCAACTGGAGGGTGGTGTACAGAAGCCCTGAGTGGAAAGTAAAACAAAATCAATGCAAACGGGGAAAACAGACAAGCCTTTGCAACTATTTAGCGGGTGGTACTATGAAAAAAAAAAAAAACTGTTAATGGAAACTGGTCGTTTTTGAGGATTATCCAAGCACTTTTCCCCACTTATTACCACTGTTTAAAAAGTAAATAGGAATATAGGTGCTACTTTGTTGGCATGAATGAACATGAATGCAAATGTAAAATACAGTGGAACTGAGCATATTTAACTTTCAGCATCTCCATGGACTATGATGTTTGCCGATGACATTGTCCAAAACTATGGTGAGACCAGCGATGTTGTTTGGTTTAGAGACAGTGCCGCTGAGGAAAAGACAGGAGGCGGAGCTGGAGGTAGCAGAGATGAAGATGCTGAGGTTCTCTTTGGGTGTGACCAGGATGGACAGGATCAGGAATGAGCACATCAGAGGGACAGCACATGGTAGAGGTTTTGGAGATAAAGTCAGAGAGGCCAGACTGAGATGGTTCGGACATGTCCAGAGGAGAGATAGTGATATATAGAGATATCTATCTCTGCAACCAAATCTCTATCTCTATATATATATAGAGATAGAGATATATGTTGGTAGAAGGATGCTGAGTTTTGAATTGCCAGGCAGGAGGCCTAGAGGAAGACCAAAGAGGAGGTTTATGGATGTAGTGAAAGAGGACATGAAGGTAGTTGGCGCAAGAGAAGAGGATACAGAAGACAGAGTTAGATGGAGGCAATTGATTCGCTGTGGCGACCCCTAATGGGATAAGCCTAAAGGAAAAGAAGAAGAATTAATGTAACTTTTTATTTATGTGCTTGTAATTGCCACAATTAGGATGCTTGTACAGTAGTGTTCAAAATAATCAGATTAAACACTGTTATTAGTATGCTTTTACTGCTACATGGCAAACAAGTTACCAGTAGGTGCAGTAAATTGCCAGAAAACAAACAAGACCCAGCGATCACGATATGCACGTTGCTGTGCAATGGGCAATTCGTTGGAAGGGGGTGTTCAAAAAATAGCAGTGTCTGCCAGTGACTTTACAAACTCGAAGCTATTTAGTAAAAACTTTTTTCTTTCTAGGATTTGACAATCCTGTGAATCAATGAACTAATATTTAGTTGTATGAGCACAGTTTTTTTTATAAGTGCTTCACATCTGTGTGGCATGGAGTCAACCAACTTGTGGCATCTTTCACCTGTTATTCCACTCCGAGATTCTTTAACAGCATTCCACAATTCGTTAACATTTCTTGGTTTTGCTTCAGAAACAGCGTTTGTGATGTCACCTCACAAGTTCTCAATGGATTTAAGGTCCGGGTATTGGGCTGGCCACTCCATAACATTAATTTTGTTGGTTAAAACTAAGATTTTGCCCATTTACTAGTGTTTAGGGGTCATTGTCATGTTGAAACACCCATTTTAAAGGCATGTCATCTTCAACATAAGGCATCATGACCTCTTCAAGTATTCTGACATATGCAAAGTGATCCATTATCAACCATAGTGTTGAAGTAGGAGAAACATGCGCATATCATGATGCTTGCACCACCCCGCTTCACTGTCTTCACTGTGTACTGTGGCTTGAATTCAGAGTTTAGGGGTCGTCTCATAAACTTTCTGCGACCCTTAGACCCAAAAAGAAAAAAGTTACAATGTTCCTCCATTTCTCTTTAGGTTAGTTGATGTGTTCTTTTAGCTGAACAGCCCAGAATTTTTGCACCTCTACATAAGTTTTCCCCTCTCCAATCAACTTTTTAATCAAAGTACGCTATTCTTATGAACAATGTCTTGGACGACCCATTTTCCTCAGGCTTCCAAAGAGAAATGACTGTTCAACAAGTGCTGGTTTCATCCTTAAATAGGGGCCACCTGATTCAAACCTATTTTTTCACAAACTTGATCACTGATTGAATGCCGCGCTGCTATTTTTTTCAATTATTATTATTATTTTTTCGACAAATTGCACAACTGCATAGCCTTTAGAGCGTGCATATCATGAATGCTGGGTCTTGTTTGATTTCTAAGAATCTACTGTACCTACTGGTAACTTGTTTGCCATATGGCAATAAAAATGTACTAATAAAAGTGATTAACCCAGTTAGTCATATTGTACTGCTATTGTTTTGAACACTACTGTATATATACATACATATAATAATACTACTATACAACCCCCAAGGCATGCTGGGAACTTCAAGTTACCCAGCATACTTTGTGGGTTATAGATGCTAATAGTGTTTCGCTTATATATTAGTGTGTAAATGTTTATTTTGATACTAGCATTATCAGTGTGGTGCTGTTTCGTTGTATGTTCCACATGTGTTACTTTTTGTGTTATTTTTGGTTGCACTGTGAGTGTTGATGGAATGATGACCTCCTGTTGGTTTGTTCAAGCAAAATGATGTTGGATTCAGTAATGCCTAGACACAGTAACATGACTCAGGCTTTGTTAGAGTGTCAAAAATATTTTATGGGCATCATTCCTGGATGGTCTCTGAAACAGCACTTCATGAAATAAGCAGCGTGTGCATTCTGAGACGGAAGAACTGAAAGGCCTTAGTTGTGAAGCCACACACATACACAAAAGGCAGGCATGAATGCAGTCAAATAGGAGCACATTATCATATTACTGGAACCAGCAGAGCTTCACAAACACCAGCGAAGAGAAACAAAATGTAATCCTGCAACAATGGCAGAGAACACCCTAATGACTTACTGGAATATCTAAAGCTGCACACAAACACAAAAGACAGGCCTGTGTGTCTTCCTAGCAGACAGTTAAAACCTGGCGCAGCCTAAAACCTGTCAGTAGGAGTGAACTTGCTTTTGGGAGCACCAGGACTTATTGTGTACTCACAAAAATGTAGGCATCAGTAATTCACACATAACGGTCTCTAACAGGAAGCTGAATGGCATAGTTCACAAAGGTGTGCGAGCCACAACCAGTAATGGTTGTGGTTCGGTTAGAACTGGTATTCAAACAGTCCTCTTCATCATGCTTTTCACGGAGGCCGAGTGGTTAGCATGTCGGCCACACATTAAGGAGATCTGGACGACCTGAGTTCAGCTCCTCGCTCGGTCAGTCGGCTGTTCAGCAATGATGCGGGCTTTTGTGAAAGCTCGGACAAGAGTTAAATCCGATACCTAGGCCCAGGCAACCACAGTCCATTCAAATGGTGAGTGGACTGGTGGCATATGGTGGCGTAACTCGCCTGGCGCTCGGCAAAAATGTTGTTTTGCAGCATATCGGTTGGATGCCTACTGGAGGCATGGTGGAGGTGTACTGTACGTATTACGTAATGTTCTCTAGTTGGTTTATTGTTGCCAGCGTACCTACTGTACTGCAATATACACTCTATTTCCGGTTTTATTATTACATTACATTTGTATTACAATACTCTATTTTTACAGTATTACATGTATGAACAGTGTTTTTTTCCATTGTATGAGGGGTCTTCCGGGTCAATGGAACAAATTAGCCGATCTACATGTTAAATGTTGTTTGGGTTACAAAAAATTCCCCTTACGAAAAAACTTTCGGAATGAATTAATTTCGTAACCCGTGGTAGCCCTGTACTCCGGTTTCCTCCCACATTAAATAAAGCCCTGCATGTTAGGGTAACTGGAGAATCAAAATTTTCCACTGGTATGAATGTGAGTATGGTTGTTTGTGTATAGAGTATGTGTCCTGCAATTAACTGGCGCCCGGTCCAGGGGGTACCTACCGCTTGCCCGAAATCAGCTGGGATAGGCTCAAGCATAATGAGGATAAGCAGCAGAGAAAATGGATGGACACCAAGACGCCGCCTAACAATTGATCAACAGTACCTTGGCATTGCAGTGCTTCAAACAGGAAGTTGTCAGAAAAAGTAAATTAGTCAGTGTACAGCTGAATTTACTGTCTTCTTAAAATAACTCAACACACAGCCTGGTCACTGAAGTTCAACATGGCACTTCATGGCAAAGAACTCTCTGAGGAAATGAATTGTGTCTCTAGAACATAGGAATACTGCCAACACCATACCGTATATATCGGGTATGGTACATGCAGATATTCGATTCTCTCCCTGGACCCCATCATTAGCCATTGAAGATGTCCTGTGACAATCCCAAAAGGGGTTGCGCCAGGAAGGCCATCTGATGTAAAATTTAAGCCAAATAACTAGCTGTGTGAAAAGAGGAAAAGGCAAAAGACAAAAAACCTGGGCAGTCTTGGTCCCGGTTGTGCCGTGGCGATACCAGATTTGATTAGAAATGACAACAAGTAACACATATCAGCATTAGGTTACTCTGTTCCTGTGCCTGCCTATGAGCATAACAGTTGTACTTTAGTCGGCAGTTCCTTTGTCTCCTTACTGTGGCTACATAGTATCACACCACGACGTAAATACTCGAGGCCTTTGGTCTCTGTCAATGTTGTAAGAGTGTCTTATCAGAATGCTTCAAGTGTAGGCTATCAGAGGTAGCCGTGCAGATATTGTGCATTCAAAAAGAGGCATGTCATCAATGGTTACTGGAAGCAGCGGAGCCTCGCAACACCAACAAACCGACAAAATGTCATTCTGAAGCAATTCCAGGGAACATTAAACATCCTAATGGCTTACTGGAATTTGTCTGCTTTTAGCAGATCACTGGGATAGCATCAGTAATTGCCTCTGGAGTGTAATTTGATAAAGGATGTCTGTTTGGATTGTCTTCAGACCAAAGGCTTGTAATGTACTTATGGTTTGAAGAACAAAGATACAGTATTTAATAGGGGTGTAACGACAGTCCTTAATCACGGTTCGGTACGCACCTCGGTTATAAAGTCATGGCTCGGTTCATTTTGGGTACAGTAAAAAAACAAAGTGCAAAACAAAAAAAACCCACTAGACTATTTGCTTTCCGAGTAAACATGTCGCGAGGCCCACTTTCTGTCCCGTATTCATGTGTAGCTTCTGTAACGGAAAGCTGTGTAGCAAAAACTTGGATTAGATACGTACTGTTTCACCCTTCATATTTATACAGTAGATGTTCTGTCAATCTATGTATGTAATTATCTCTTACATGCTATTTAAAGTAGTAGTAGTAACTTTGGGATCTAAGTATGAATACACCCCAGGTGAGAAGAAGCCCTCGCAAGTCCAGTAAGAAGTTGCATTTTTTCCAAGTCACTTTGGAGCTCACTGTAGCTGTAAGTTATTTTCAAGAATGTAACTCAAAAGGCCTGCTGATGAGAGCTTGAACTCTTATCACAGTTTTTGCCTACAGCCCGGTTATTATGGCCTGGCAATGTCACGAATAACATGGCTGCGGGACAGGCAACAGTTCCATTTCCAAAGCTGATCATCATCTTCTGACTGTCTTTGCTTATCTGCAAGGTTTGACTGCCAGGTTATTGTGTGACTTTAGATGCATAGTTGTTTAAATTCCATATTGTATGACATTCAGAGAATTTCACTTTGCAAGTTCAAATGTATATTTTTCTCCATTTTCAGTCCTCTTTGGTGCCAATACTTTGTCCATAATTGTAAGTGCAAAACAGATAATATTCCAAAATCAAGCCAATTGACTGGTAACCTAGTATATGTTTACATAAATGGAACATACTACCAGTAATTGCCGAGATAGACAGAAGGGCTAGGATTACTTAAGATCTGCTTCTTCATATTTCTCGTGAATAGTGGAAATGTAAACATGTTATTGACTTCAATGTAACTTTGTGAAGCATGGTCCAAATAAACTGAACTATTACCACTACCACATTTACATGTGATGTGTGCAGAATATGGCAAAGTTGGGAATACTCTACCCAACACAGGAGCATGGGTTAAATCCCAGCGCTACCAGTTAATATACAATTATCGGTAGTTAAATACCCTGTGAGAGTTTTATAAGAACACCCAGGAGTCATCCATGGAGGATCAAACAATCAGTCAGTGTGGTCATTGCCTGAGGAAACACCGTCTGTCAACCGTAAACCATTTGTTACCCTCATCCGTGACGGTTGCATTTAGAGTTAATGTGGCCTGAACTTGAATATACCATACAAGAAGCTAAACATGGGCTTTAATCATGCATACGTATATTTCTCTCTCCTCTCACATTCATCAATCGTCAAACACTGGAATGTGGAAGACCAAAGTAAAGCATGATAACACGATAAGCTTCATGCCAGTTTTAGGACTGTTATTATAGTTTTCCACGCTCCAAATGGTAACGGAGTGATCCCAACTCAGCTATTCCTCCTCCTTTAATTACTACTAATACAATTTCTAGCAAGGCATCTGATCACAAGACGCTCATCTCTTCCTGTAATAAAGATAAGTGTTGAATCTGGAAAAAGTAAGCGGGACACCAGGTTATGTTGTTTAAATTTGCAGCAAATTTCACCAAAATAAGAGTCAGTTGGGCTAAGTAGACCTTGACAGGTTCAGAGGCTGTTAAAGTTAAAACCTCTTTTGTTTATGGCTGACTACCGATTATTTATCTGTTTTGAAACATTGCCTACATGTAAACCATGCTGATTTTAAATTCATACAGCCTACATAAGTAAAATATACAGTGGGGGAAATAAGTATTTGTTCCCTGTCACGGTATCGTCGCGGCATGGTGGATGCAGAGAGCAGGACGTCAGGCTTTGAGGTTTGCAGGAATCTTTTAATATTAATGCTGCGAAGCAAAAACAACGATACGGGAAGAGGGAAAAAGTAACAATGACCCGACAACTAAAGGGGGAACACAGCTGAACGAATAAAACACCCATCGTGACAGTTCCCCTCCTGATATTGTAACTTTGCCCTCCGTCCAAAGATCAGTCCAGAATCTTGGAGGCTGAGAAATGCTAAATGTGAGCCCAACAACGCCTTCCCCATTGCCAAACATGAATGTGGATACATTACACCTACTGACATGAGTGTCCTGCTGGAGTGTGATCATTTCACATCTCACATAATAAATCCCTCTAATTGCAAGACTGGAGTTGGAAGTGGAACTCATTAGACCGGTTCCCAAAGGACACGGACCAACAGGAGAGGGAATGTGCTCCAAATAGAGATACGTTCCAAAAACATTGGCGAGAGCGCAAACAGAGGCCCAACATTCCCCAGACGAAAATGATAGAATAGATATAACATGTATCTGTACCCCCCGCACATTTTAATTAGTGGCACAATTAATTATAGAGTATGCAGCCGCGGTTGAAGATACCCACAAGGCAACTGAGGCGACACATGCTGACCTTGCAGCTTTAAATATGCCCAAAGGACATGCCATTATTAATAGTAGAGTGCGGAAAAGCTGCCTAGAGTGAAGTGATATGAATTCAAGTTGAGTACAAATGTAATTAAGTAAAAATATTTATAGACAGGGGAAGTGCAGCGGCCTCACAGCCAGGTGCTTCTGGTTTTCCATCCTCTGCTTGGACTTCTTTGTGTGGAGATTGCATGTTCACCCGCGTGGATTTACTGTGGACACTTCAGTTTCCTCTCACAGTCTAAAAAACATGCATACTTTAGTCAAACACTCAGTATTCATGGGTGTCTGACGTTGGGTTTCTTGTTATTGTTATTGCTCAGCAAAAACCGAAATAAGGAGAAAAAGGTGCAATGTAGCCAGTGCAAGTTGATACGCAAAACAATAATAATAATAATATGCTCTGTCATACATAAAAGGATAGATAGGCCGACATGCAGGCTGCTTTTGTTTCTTTTATTTGCAGCAGCAGCTCGTTTTTCAGTGGCCTGTGTCACATAGAAATAAAATTACACCCAAAAACGAAAAAAAAAAGTAGAAACTGTGATACAAAAAACCTAACGACACAAAACTGGTAAGTTTCTTTGCAAATAGATATAACCCAGTGTTTTTTGTTTTTAAAATGATTAATTAAATTAATTAAAAGTAATGAAAAATACGAAATCGGACTCCTCCTGCTTTGATTATTCTGTGTGTGACCTTGACCTACTATCTTAAAAGTAGATGTGCACTTTTTGAATATGTCCCCAATCAATCCCTTTGTGAGACAATAACACACGTCTTTCCCTTTTCTGTGCGTTCGAGATAGGCGCATTGTGCTGAAAGGTTTAGCATGTTATTACAACATGTTATAAACATGCTATAATCATGTAGTACCAAACATTTATGATAACGTGTAAAACTTGACAGTATTTTGGTCACTTGAAGCATTACCGTAATTTTATGATTACGTGAGATCTGATGATGACTACTTTGGGACAAATGAGGGTTCAGAACAGTGTCTTTTTGGGCCTGAATGTACGGGGGATGAGCTACAGGTTGTAAAAGCTGAGCAGACAAGAAGAAAGAGTGAAACATCCAAGCAGACGGGGGCCGAGAGAGTCATGACCGGCATAACTTGGGGGCGTAAATGTGGAGCTTGCTTGGCCAAGCCACGCCAACAGAAATACAGTGTTCTGCTGTGCTGAGTGGCACACGGTGTTTCCATTGTTGGAAAGGAATTGGGTTTCTGGAGAGCACACTGCTCCAAGAGACATTAGGCATCACAACAAACGAAGAATTGTCAGCGCCAACAAAGGCTGGAAACTTTTTTCCACAACCCAAAATCAACTGGAAAGGACGCCTGAGGTCAGCTGGACCAGATGGACCACAACAACAACACATAAAGAAATAAACACATACTGTATAGGATGTAGGCCAGAAAAAAAAGAGTTTTCCCTTTGCCATCACTTTGCCAGATAAGTAGTTCCTCGGTGTAAGCTCCTGCGATACCTAGCGTCATTAACAAAATGTAAATATTGGCAGGTTTTGGATGTTTTTTCAGAGTTCTTCACAGACATCATGTATTGTTAGTGGAAAACTGCCAGACTAAGGGCATATCCAGAAGGCACAGAAAAGGAAAATACACGTGTTCTTGTTCATATAGGGATTGTTAATTATGTGCAATATCCCTTTCAGTATCATGGTCTGATTCCAAATTGAATGGGTTTCTCCTTTGCCCAGGTATCACTCCTCTACAAAGTTCAATTTTGTCTGTGTCCATTGTAAGTTGACCTTATACTTGTAAAAACCATCTCGCCAGCTGTAGCAATATACAGATGGGTATTTTTATGTAAAGAGCATATAGTTAAGTATCATCACACCTGTCCATTTGCCCTTGTTCTACACACCCATAGACATAAGTCAGTCATGGGGCTGTGTTGGACTTTTGACATTATAATTATGAGGTCTGCTGCTCCATATGCGTTGACACTGTAGAACGAGGTGTCCAAACTTTTGTAGGCTGTACTCTGGACACCCAGTTACTCCAGTTACTTCTGAGCTTTTCAGTTCAATACACAGTATGGACTTGTAAGCCTACCTATCTGTGTGTTTATTACCTGCGCTTGGTGTCCAAAAATGTTGTGCACTTAGACAGTGAACAGGGCCTGGTTGATGGCCTGAGGCCAGACCAAATCCCAAGAAGTGGAAAAATAATGTCACTTGATTTTAGTGGACTTTTTTGTTGTGATGTTTTTTTTTTTTTTTACCTACACTTGTAAGCCAATTTGAACAACAAGTTAATCATTGAGCAAAGTCTAGTTGAGTAAATATGTTTCAGTGTGGATTTAATGTCTGAATAAGCACCTTACTATGTTCGGTTGGAAATAAAAATGGTTTTCCGGTTTTGTGACAGTTTGTGTGAACTGGCAAATGCAGCAATGTTATGTTTTGAGTGACATGGGAGGGCTGCAGCAGTCCCATGAAAAGATTTTCCATTCACTTTTTCTGCCTTACTTTGAATTTTCTGACTCAGGAGTTAGAGCACAGTGTTCCCTAAAGAGTATATTAATATTTACGCAAAGTAATAACCAAGGATGCTTCGATCGTTCTTCAGCCACAAATAAATATCGAATAATTTCTGGAAAAAAAACATTTGATTGGCATATGCCAATAAATGCCTTACAAAGCCGATCATAAAATCACAAAAAATGATCTGTGGGCAGTGGCGTGCGGTGAGGTCCATGATTGGTGAGGCACTAACTACAGAGGAGTCAGATATAAAAACATGAACTCAAAATAGACGATAAGGTTAAATTTAAATTCTGACCTTGACGGAAACAATTAATTGTTTTTAAATATTTTAGACGCTTCCATCAATTGCACACTGTTCAACTATTTGATAGCAAGAATAAATAAAATTCAGCTATTTTATTGATGAAATCAATGAAATTATCGCACTGAAAAAAAAGCACTGAACAATTTTATGTAATCATAATTTTTTTTGACCACCAGTGAGGCTCTTGCTTGCCTACCCTGACCGGATGTCACTGTCTGTGGGACATGACAACGTAGATATGTACGCTGTGTCCCGTAGGGTTCCCAACACAAGTATTGAACCAACAACTTTGCCCTGTTTGTCCTCCAGATACTGTGTGTGTTGTTGTTGAATGAACATTACTTATTTGCCACGAGCCCTCGGAATTGTCTAATCGCAGCCATTGCCATAATCACTCATCACAAATAAAGGGAAAAATGTACCGTTTATCTATGTGATCAGTATCGGACGATCTCACTCAAGGATGAATGGCCATGACCTTGACCTCAGGAGCATGGAAAAGGCAGGCCTTTTCAACACTCCCTTTCAACTCGGGTTGAAGTAAACCAGATCGTCCAGTTGTTTCTCATCTGTAAACGCTCCTGAAGAAGTCACGTACTTTCAAAGCGAAAGTAACAAGCAACGGAAGATGACGACAAAAAGGTGTCATTAAGCAGTCAAAGCATGAACAGCAGTTTGGTTGCAGAGGAGGCGGGGAGTGGGAGGTTGATGGTTGTGGCAACGGTGCCATCATGTGGCCAAATGATGCACATCATGGCTTTGAAAAAACAACACAGGCCTGCATTTTCCCATCCGGATGATCAAAGATGTTATGTTCAGCTTTCTTTTTTGGGGAATAGGACACATTATTTGCTGTGTACATACAGGTAATTAGCAACTTGACACACCATCATTCTAAGTAATTGATCTTTGTTCGTGTGTGAGATTTTTCCAATTATGTGTCTTATATTAAGCGGTCTAGAAAATGAATGAATGAATGAATATTTTATTTGCATTCTGAGGCCTTTTCCACACGTAGTAGCAGGGTATTTGTAAAACCGTGTATTTCTCCCACTACGATATATGAAAAAAACCACTTAAATGCATTGGGAACCACAGTCATAAGCATGCCAAACCAGTTGGTGGCGATAGTTACTAAAATTCCATCCAATCAGAATCATCTTCTGTCATCCCGTCACTTCTGCAAAACATTAAACATGGCGCCAGGCTCGTTCGTTTAGACTGACAAGGAGGCAGAACTACTTCCAAGCATTGTTTTAGAATACCAAGTCAACAAGGCGTAAGTAAATATTGTCAGTTCTGAGGGCATCCGTGTTGTTTCGATGAAAACACAGGCCAGATGTGTGACGTCACCACATACTTTG
Organism: Oostethus manadensis; assembly: GCA_024372805.1. Classification (NCBI taxonomy): domain Eukaryota; kingdom Metazoa; phylum Chordata; class Actinopteri; order Syngnathiformes; family Syngnathidae; genus Oostethus; species Oostethus manadensis. Next base: position 1,414,211 of record QODF01000043.1, on the reverse strand, counting down.
TCTCAGGCAATGGCGTTTGGAAACGTAAAACTCCGGTTACTTGCATCCATACCCAAACGTATAACTAGAGTTATCCCAAAATCTACACTTTGGCCAGAGGTTTTGAGGTTTTTAGTGCCATTTATCTGCGGGTTTGTGTGGACGATAGGCCAAATCGTGGAAAAAAAGATTCTCATGGGCTGATGGGCATACGCATACGAGAACTAAATTTAACAACGTGTTTCACATGTTCACTGCCAGTGTAGCACGCTGGAACAAATCAACTGGCACCAGTGTAATTATACACTGGTGCTGTTCAACAAACAACATAAAAGTACAGAAAGGTCTGAGCGTAAGACCAAGCAGTAGAATCTGGTGACTTGGGGCTGGTTGAATCTTTAATTACATGCTGCGTTGTGGTGCGGCATGTGTTTGTTTGTCGTGTTGCAGACCACAGGCCTCCGCACAAACTGGGTGTGCATGCACAAATGACAGCACCTCAGTGGAGTGCAGACCTCCTGAAAAGGTGGAAAAATCCAGAATGATATCCGACTATTATCTCAACAAATATCAAGCAACGGAAACCTTTTATACACAGACTGTATTTAGTAGGGGTTGTCATCCCGGCCCAGTAGGTACCTCGATTTTAAGGTTGCAGTTTTGATACAGTCAAAATGAAACTTTTCCTAAAATGGAATCTCCCATTTTTGTCAGGTACTTACTGTCACTTTGCAAAAACATGTACAGTATGTTATGTTAATTGGAGGCTCTGAATTGTCCATACGTGTGAATGTGAGTATTTGTGTGCTTGTACAGAATGTACAGTGTGTGCCCTCTGATTGGCTGGTGACCACTTCACGGTGTACCCTGCCTCTCACCCGTGACCCTATGAAGACAAGCGAACGGATGGAGGGTTCAATCTAACGTACATTTGGGGCACTCAGCACAAAAGAGTGTTAAATTATTACCAAACAACAAGTTCCTCGCTTTTTGCGGGGGTAAAGTAACCAGCAGCAAATGGCAAAAAAAAAAAAGCAAGTAATTGATATGGCCATGAAAATGTATATTTTTGAAACAAATATCACTTCTACCACTCCAAATTATGATTTTAAATTAACATTAGCAATAAAAGTAACTGTTGTAATTATTAGATTAGATTCATCACCAGAACCCCTCCCCTTCTTTCTTCAACTGCCATTGTTTTACTTGCGACATAATTCCGGTTCTCTCTAAATATCACACACTTATTAAATGCATTTAAAGTGTAAAATGGATATGTACCAAAAGCGCAAGTTTATTGTCTAAAAAACAAACCCTCACCAAGCAGGTGTCAATTTCAGATTAATCGTCTTTAATCGTCAGATTAATCGTTTTATTTTACAGAATGATTGATTGAAAAAGATACAATTCTGGGGTGGCCACCCCGGGAATGGAGATGTCCGCATGAATCCTCCAAAAATGTATTGACTCCTTTTTGCTTCCGAAGGTAAATCTGCATTTTTTGATATTTGAAAACCATTTGGCGGGATGTTACCATAGCAATCCATTGGTCCCGTCAGGGGTTTTTCCCAAATACCTCTTAAGATCTTAGTGTAGTGATTCTCAATTATTTTCTGTACTATACATTAACCCTTTTGCAAATGCATTCAATGATATAATATAATAGTTATATAACATTTAGAAAGCATATATACTTACTATAAACTATCCATATGTGTATGTAAGCAAATGTTACATATTTTTGCCCAAATAAAGCATTTTCAAGCAAAAAAATTGCTAAATTAACTAAAATAGAAATAATAGGGATTCAAAAATTTGTTAATGAATGCTGTATTCAACAGTGGTGTCAGTAATGGTACAGTAATGTTTGGTAGGACACACAAGCACCAAACATGTATGCTGGCTTTTATTGAAGGTCATTCATTCATTCATTTTCTATGCTGCTTATCCTCATTAGGGTCGCGGGTATGCTGGAGCCTATCCCAGCTGGCTTTGGGCGAGAGGCGGGGTACACCCTGGACTGGTCGCCAGTCAATCGCAGGGCACATATATACAAACAAACATTCACACTCACATTCATACCTATGGGCAATTTAGAGTCGCCAATTAAGCTTACATGCATGTGAATGTGGGAGGAAACCGGAGTACCCGGAGAAAACCCACGCACGGGGAGAACATGCAAACTCCACAAAGAGATGCCCAACTGAGATTCGAATCCTGGTCTTTCAGATCTCCTGACTGTGTGGCCAACGTGCTAACCACTCGACCACCACAAAATAAATAAATATATATCATATAATATATATACACACACACACAGGTGTCGCTCAATAAATTAGAATATGCCCAAAAAGTTGACTTATTTCAGTAATTTAATTAAAAAAGTGAAACTTGTATGTTATATACGGTCATTACACACACAGACTGATACAGTATATTTCATATGTTTCTGTCAATGTATCCATTTTTGCCTAACCTCAATAGGGTTGCGGGGGTATGCTGGAACCTATCCCAGCCGACTTCGGGCAATAGGCAACATAAACACCCTGGTCTGGTCGCCAGTCAATCGCAGGGCAGACAAACACTCACATTCATACCTTTGGGCAATTTAGAGTCGCCAATTAACCTAACATGCATGTTTTTGGAATGTGGGAGGAAACCGGAATAAAACCCACCACACACGTGGAGAACATGCAAACTCCACACAGAGATGCCCAACGGAGATTCCAACCCAAATCTTAATAATCTCCATATTGTGTGCCCAGCATGCTTGTGTGTCACTCCTCAGGTGTTATGAGAGCCCAGGTTGCTCTGATTGTGGCCTTCAGCACTTCTGCATATCACATTTTCCTCTTGACAATATCCCATAGATTTTCTGTGGGGTTGAGGTGAGGCGAGTTTGCTGGCCAATTAAGGAAAGGTGGTCCTTAAACCAGGCACTGGCAATTTTGGCACTGTGGGCAGGTACCAAGACCTGTTGGAAAATGAAATCTGCATCTCCTTTTAATGAGTTTGATGTTTATTTTCATTTAGCTTTGAAATGCTGGCAGGTCTTTGTATTTATTTTTACAAGCAGATCTCTATATTTACTTACAAACTACCCAATCTTGTATATTTACTCAGGATGTGTTTGATGAATCCTTCTAACTTTAGTCTCTTTTTAGCAGTGTTGACAGGATTATGGGACAAAATCTAGATAATCATATACTGTATTATTCAAAGCAGCACACAGGATCTTGTAAAGCAAGACACACATGTCATGTCCTCAGGGAAAATCCCGACACTGTTGGAGCTTTGAAGGAGTGGGAATTTCTTGCAAGCTCCTTACAATCAAAAGAGTGGAGCTTTGATTAGCAATTATCAGTGAGGACTCATCATGCTGTACATCTGTAGCACCAACACAATCCCTGTACATTGGAACCTGCAGAAGTTGGTCCGGTTTATGTTGACCGACTTATCAAGTTTTGGTACACCGCGTTATTATTGTTAAAAGGGCCCGCTGACGTTGATGTCAACATATACAGTGGCGTGAAATAGTGTTTGCCCATAAACATGACATGCATCTTGTGGTGGTGTAGTACAGACAAGGATGCCCGGTGCATTCACGGACATCGAATCATTACATTATCCATTTTTTGGCCAAACAAAGGCCCTCCAATAGGGATATCTGCTAAAATTGGCCCACCGATGTCGACAAATACATATATATATATATATATATAGGCCAATGGACTCCTGTATTTTCTGGGCCGCAAATAATGACCTCATCAAACCGCGTCTGAAGCTTGTAAACAACTTTGGGCGTGTAGTAAAAAGCTGACCGGACCAACGTTATGTCTGTGGTGTCTCCTTGGGATATTAAGCTTGGACGACTTGCAATGGCAGCAAAGAGTTGGTTATGCAAGGCGGAACCAAGACTTCTTTCTTCAGTACATCTAATTTCCAGGGCAAAAGCCAGCCACGGGAAAATAACGGAGTGTATCGCACTTTTCTATTATGCAGGACGCTGGATTCGCCAAACTTGTGGAGCTCCTCGAGCCACGCTTTGCTAATCTCAAGCATTTCTCAGTTGTACAATGTTGTTTAGCGTCACAACAGGTATGTCAGTATCGGTTGATATCAGCAGTGAAAAGTGAAAAGTGCAAGTTGGACAATATCAGCATATCAAACATCTCTACCCGCGACCCACTGAAAATGGATACGTGACCCACTTTCTGGCCGTGACCCACCAGTTGAACACCACTATGCTAAAATAAACATGCAGTAATAGTGAGAGATCTAAAATAAGCATTATAATACATACAACAAGTTCTGCATGTAAAACTGCTTACCAAACGAAATTGCTGTCAACCCCGGTTTTGTGGGTACGACAAACAAGGAGTTTTTATGTAGACTCAAAGATTTGAGCGACGTTCCTTTTTGCTTATAAAGCCAAATAAACGCACAACCCACATTTACACAAACCCACATTCACAGCTCGTCTAGTTTAAGTCCACACTTGCTCCTGGATTTGCAATTCTTAGACTCCAAGTTTGTATTGCTGCTCCAATGAGGATTCCTCCTGGAACGTCATTATACTGAGAGCAGAATTGCACAAAAATGACAGCACGGTCTATGAAATCAGGTCGGTAATGTTGCAGTGGCTTTAGATAAGAAAAGTACCATGCTGGGAGCACATAAGTTGGCGGAAGGCAAAATAAAAGTTTACATTAAGTTGGATAAGAATGAGGGAAGGCTTTTAAAAGTCACTCCAGGAAAACTTCAGGAGGTTTCTCCCAAGTGGAAAATGACTTCTTGAGAACTCAAACCAGAAAGCCAAATCCCCCTCCATTTGCAGATGTCTCAGCTTTTCCCCGATCTTCCTCTTTGATGTTTGAGTTTGAAGACGCAGAGTTTTATGAATGGGAAACCTTTCTCTGCCCTTACCTAAGTCTTGCTGAGAATTCTTCAGCAGGTACAGACACCTGAAAACTATCCAGTAACTGCAGTTTGATGTGGTGACCATTGGCACGTGGCAGTAATAAGTCCTGTGAGAGTTGGACGTTCTTTGAGTCCTCACCCAGATTTACGGTTGAACCGATGACTTTTCAAGTTGGACATACCCTGTGCTTTTCAGAGAGATTGGCATTTGTCTTGAAACACAACCTAAACAGCTGCTCAGGGTCTCGCCAAACACTGACACCATTAGCTGTCAACATTTGAATCTGTTCTTCAGGTTTAAAGACACCTACTTGATACCCTGATGCAGACACATGTCGTACAACACAAAGTATCGGAAAGATGTACAAAACCACGTACTGTACATACAGTGGTACAAACACATTTTAATATTAGTCAAAGATAACACAAGTGAACACAAAATGCAGTTTTTAAATGAATGTTTTTATTATTTAGGGAGAAAAAAATCCAAACCCACATAGCCCTGTGTGAAAAAGTAATTGCCCCTGCACCTAATAACTGCTTGGGCACCCTTAGCAGCAATAACTGCAATCAAACGTTTGCCATAACTTGCAACAAGTCTTTTACACGCTCTGGAGGAATCTTTGCAGAATTGTTGTCATTCAGCTTTATTTGAGGCTTTTCTAGCATGAAGCGCCTTCTTAAGGTCATGCCACAGCATCTCCATGGGATTCAGGTCAGGACTTTGACTAGGCCACTCCGACGTCTTCATTTGGTTTTTCTTCAGCCATTCAGAGGTGGATTTGCTGGTGTGTTTTGGGTCATTGTCCTGCTGCAGCACCCAAGATGGCTTTAGCTTGAGTTGACCAACAGATGGCCGGACCTTCTCCTTCAGGATTTTTTGCTAGACAGTAGAATTCATGCTTCCATCTATCCCAGCAAGCCTTCCAGGTCCTGAAGCAGCAAAACAAGCCCAGACCATCACACTACCACCACCATATTTGACTGTTGCTATGAAATGCTGTGTTACTTTTACGCCAGATGTAACGGGACACGCACCTTCCAAAAAGTTCAACTTTTGTCTCGTCAGTCCACAAGATATTTTCCCAAAAGTCTTGGCAGTCATCATTTTGTGTTCAATTATGTTATCTTTGACTAATAATTAACTATTTTTTATGAGCAGAAACATTTAAGTGGGACAAACAGTCAGGAAGGGGGCAAATAGTTTTTCACACCACTATATATATATACATATATGACAATAATAAACAATGCATGGAGCAAAGCAAACAAAAAGTGTCAGGCAGAACTGTACAGACAACACTAGAAACTAATAATGATAAATAAAATCAATGACCAAAGGGACAGATCTGTTTTTCTTCAAGAGGAAGCGAGGAAAGTGAGCAACAAGGCAGTCCAGCAAGAAAACAACCATACCTTACCCGTAATGAATGGCAGAAAAATACAAAAAGCAAAAAACAGACCCGGTTCTGGTCCTGGTTTGAACGCAGGGTTTAAGAATCCGACTAATTGCTGATTACGTCCACCTGCCTCGTTGCTCTGCCCAAATCAGAGAAAAAGCACAAACAGGAACGGGAGGCAGAAATACAATAATCCCATCCCATCTCCATCAAAGAAGATGTCCAGCATGCACGAATCCTTTTATGAGAGTTGCATGTCTTCCTGTCCCTGGGTTTCTTTCTTTTCAGAATAAAACTTTAAACACCCTTTCCCTCTACAGAACTTATCAGTACCTTCAAAATGACTGTTACCAAAATAACTTCTAAAAATTGTTTGTACACTCAATTTTACCTTTTAAAAACCTAATGTGTCCGTCGTGTTGCAGCCACTTTGGGTAGACGAGGTTTTATTTCACTGGACAAACCGCAACAACAACAACTTATCACCGACACCCTGTTTGCGCGCGATAAAAACACGTTTTTTTTTTCCTAGCAGAAATGCTGACATGCATCTCAAGCGTCGGCGATAAGATCTGACAACAAGTTCTGCCTCCGCTTCCTCTTTGTCTTGAGATAGTTGAAGGATAAGGAAGATAGAAAGTCTTGATATGAGGACAGAAACGGCCCTGGTGTTGTTAAAGAAGCAGGGCCCCTTTATCAAACACCTGCTACAATATACATTTTTATTTTTACCTCTTATTATTCATACACAAAGGGCAAAATGAATGCATGAATACATAAGAACGCAGTGCTGTTTCGGGTTAAGTAAAATGATAGGGGGGATACCACAGACCAAGTGGAACACATTTCTGAAGTACTACTAATTAGTGCTAAAGATGACCCAGATGCCGGGAAGCCCACAAGCACACGTCCCCAACGGGATGTTCCCCAGCATGCCTTGTGGGTTGTACTGTAACTGCTAGTGTTGTTTTGAATGTATATCAGTGGATAAGCATTTACGTCGATACCTGCAGTGGTGCAGTGTTCATTGTTTGTTCCACGTGCGTAACTCGTTATTTCATGTTATGTTCGGTTGCTTCATGAGTCTTTGTTTGAGTCGATCACCTCCCGTTGGTTTGTGTCGAGTGACGGTTGCGAATGTCAAGTCCAAGCAAATTGTTGTGCACTGCAGTGCCCAGATATAGCAGCATAGTGTGAAACATTTCTTTCATAGGAGTGTAATTTACTTGTGGTTTTTCCTCATTTCTGGGTGTTCCTTATTTCTTTAAATACCTCAACTTGGCACGTTTGTGTGCTTAGCACCAAAATGTTACTTTCAATTGACTCATCGTCAATTATTTTGAAGGAATATATATTTTGAGTGGCATTTATTGTGTGGCTTATTTAAAGTGTTGGTGAGATGCAAACTCTTACTGGGTAAAGTAGTGAAAATGATGATGCAATGTCAACTTTTAGGGAAGCAGGGATGTAAAAAGAGCAGCTTCATTTTGTTGAACATTGGGGGGTGAAAAAAACACACAAATAACGGACTGTGCATCAGTCGAGTATCACATATCATTCATTTTGTCTGTATTATTTGAAATTTATTTCATGGTCTCTTGATGTTAAATGGATGAGCTGAAAACAACATCTCAAACTTTTGTGATGTCCACAGGGAGCCCCGGGGCGACCAGGAGAAGCAGGTCCAGTGGGACCTCAGGTAACATCACACCTGGATGTATTAATGCTGTATCTTGGCAGAAGTGCTTTTGTCCTCAAATAAACATTGTTTCTGTTTTTTAGGGGGGGGAAGGGTTGCAAGGACCACCTGGGATTAAGGGAGCACAGGTTGGTTTCAGTTTCTTCTCATGCTTTCCGTGTGGCAGAGGATGGGATGTGTTTCGTAATACATACCCAAAGGCGAAATATTCCTCGAGTGAAAGTCAGACAGCCTAAAGGAAAAGGGTTCAAGTAAAATTCCTAAAGTTACTGGTGTATACTGGTGTATACTGGTGTATACTGTGCATACACTAAAAAGTTCAAAGTAGATAAATCTGCAGCAACGAGCTGACCATTAAAAAAGGAGTTACTTGTCATTATCCAACTTGAACCGACAAATGCCGCAATCCAGGCCGTCATGTCCTGTTTATATTGGAGCTTCACACAAAGAACCAATCATACATCTTCTTCTTTGGATTAGTTGGCATCCAGCATCACAGTACTTCTAGCAGCCATTGGATACCAAAAAAAGTGAAGAGTGACTAACTACAGGACCAATACTGACACTGATACCAATACGTTTTACTTGGCATTTTTCTAGATCAAAGGTCGGCAACCCGTGGCTCTGGAGCCGCATGCTTCAGCCTCCTCGTAGAGACCCCTTAGACCCCCTTTTATACACCGAAGTAGGGGAAATGTGCATTTTTGAAAAGTATATGAAATATCTGACTCACCACCAGGTCCGTGAACGCATCTAGTCTGTCTTGTGACTGCTGATTGGATGAGGGGGAGGTAGGCTAGTGTAGCAGTGAGTCTCACAAAACAATGTAATTAACGTGACCATAGCTATATGTTTCATAACGAGAAGTGCGCTGTAGCTATGTGCTCACAGACCGTGACATGAATTGCCAAGATGGTGACTCCAGGAGAGGCGGGTTACGTGCATCGGCAGTTGAATGACTGCGCACTCACAGCTCAGAACAATACGTGCTTTGACTTTTACGTCTGAAAATACAGCGTGGTAAAGTTGGACGTCGGATATTCGGCTCCGTAGCTACAGCGGTAGTCCTCCCTCACTGTGCCCAGTCCGGCTCTCTCATGGTGCGGCGAGCTCGCATGTGAAGTGCCGCTCCATCTGCTGGCTGTTTTTCTAGGGGCCGTCAATAAATTACTATTTTGATGGAGAAAAATGCAAATGCCAGAAAAAACTCCCAACGACACCAGAAAAAGTCATTTTGAGAAAATAAGGTTTGGAATATCTCCAGATTTTGAGAGAAAATAGCTAAGTCGGCAACACTGGTCTTAACATGAGATGGGAAGCCATTCACAGTTAGAGAATACATAAAAAAATTAAAAAAACAAACAGGTAATTATTCAGAATATATAATAATGTCTCTCTTTGCAAAAACAGTCAAGAACAGGATCAATAGAATGGTTATTGATGACAATCCTGACACTGATATGCAAATAGAAGAACTCTGGTTGGCTTTTTTATCATAAGGTTGGCAAAAAAAATTACACAAACCAGTTCAGTGTGTAAATTAGCTCAGAGTAGGTCTACGCGTGCTTTTGTTTATTGAAATGTGTGGTTCTGACAGGTAACATTACAAAAAAATAACATTTATAAAAGTTCTGTAATCTTTTGCGGTTCCCGAACATTTTTTTAACTAATAGAGGAGACAAAATGGCTCTTTTAATGGAAAAGGTTGCCGAGCCCTGTTCTGGATTAAATCATCCATCCATTTTTTTTTATGCCGGAGTACCCGGAGAAAACCCACGCACGCACAGGGAGAACATGCACACTCCACACAGAGATGCCCAACGGAGATTCGAACCCAGATCTCCTGACTGTGAGGCCAACATGCCAACACTCATCCACCGTGCGACCCGGATTAAATTATTATATCAAATAATAAAACAATATATAAACAATATAAGACTGTGTAACCATACCCACAAAATTATGCAACTATTTGTTTTATATCGTGCTTTTTCAAATCCCTTTACATACAATTGTTTGAAAAAAATAGTCAATGGTGCAAACTAACTAAACAAAAGGAACAACTGCTGTTAGCTATCATTACAATCCTTTGGCATTAATGCAGCACTGGTTGCGCTTATATTCAGTAGCGATGCATTGGATCTTTCTCACATGCAGTGGGATCCACCCATTTAATGCCTGCTAAATTCCCATCTGTGATAACAAGCTGGAAACTCTAAAAGACCATTTGTAGAAATGCTGTATTTCATGTACCAACAGACTAGGCAGTATCATTTTCTCCACATTACAGTCACTGTATCAGGCTTGCATTCAATAATCATGTGTGGGTTTTCTCCGGGTACTCCGGTTTCCTCCCACATTCCAAAAACATGCATGGTAGGGTAATTGTCTACTCTAAATTGTCCATAGGTATGAATGTGAGTGTGAATGATTGTCTATATGTGCCCACATATAGACAATCATTCACGCTCACATTCATACCTATATGCATGGTAGGGTAATTGTCTACTCTAAATTGTCCATAGGTATGAATGTGAGTGTGAATGATTGTCTATATGTGCCCTGGGATGGACTGGCAACCAGTCCAGGGTGTACCCCGCCTCTCGCCCAAAGTCAGCTGGGATAGGCTCCAGCATACCCGCCACCCTAATGAGGATAAGCAGTATAGAAAATGGATGGACATACAGTACATGTATGGATGACTGTACAGTTTGTCCGGAGCTTTGGTGCCCTCTTGTGACATGATCTTATACAGAAATAAGGAGGGCTGAGGAGAAAAACCTTTACAGTTGACAGTGAATTCATTAATACACTGTAGCTTTGGAAAGCACACCATTAGTACCTGTCAGCAAAGAGAGAACATTGCACATACAGTACAATATATGCAGTAATGTAGACTGTAAACACATTTATTAGCTCTGACCTCTTAAACCCTGCCTGGGCTTGAAAGGCCTGCTAGAAAATTGTACTGTAATGGCAGAAATGTGCGTATATTTGCTAATGGATAAGAGTAAAGTGAGTTTTGTGATGCTTGTTTCAGCTGAGGTTCTTCCGGTCATGTAAATGTTTAAATGTATGTATGTATATGTATGTATATGTATGTATGTATATGTATGTATATATATGTATATGTATGTATATGTATGTATATGTATATGTATGTATATGTATATGTATATATGTATATGTATGTATATGTATATGTATATGTATATATGTATATGTATGTATGTATATATATGTGTATATGTATGTATGTATATATATGTGTATATGTATGTATATATATATGTATGTGTATATGTATGTATGTATATATATGTGTATATGTATGTATATATATGTGTATATGTATGTATATATGTATGTGTATATGTGTATGTGTATATGTGTATGTGTATATATGTATGTGTATATATGTATGTGTATATATGTATGTATATATATATGTATGTATATGTATGTGTGTGTGTGTGTGTGTGTATATATATATATATATGTGTATATACACATATATACACATATATGTGTATATGTATGTGTGTATATATGTATGTATGTGTATGTATATATATGTATATATATACACGTATATATATATATATATACACGTATATATACACATATACGTATATATATATACAGTATGTGTGTATATTTAAGCAGGTGTNTATATGTATGTATATATATATGTGTATATATATATGTATATGTATGTATATATATATGTGTATATATATATGTATATGTATGTATATATATATGTGTATATATATATGTATATGTATGTATATATATACATATATATATATATATATATATATATATACACACATATATATACAGTATGTGTGTATATTTAAGCAGGTGTTGCACGACAGTTACCATAGCAACGCAAATGCAGCCGCGTTCCTCGTCCCGCGGTTTGGCGCTTTTGAAAGGTTAACGAGATAAGTTAATTTATGTTAATAACTCGAGGGGGCTTCGAGGGGAAGTGCTCAATTACTGGACCATCAGTCCGGCACGTTCTGGCACGGTGCGCGCTGTCAAAGTGCTGCATGGGATGAGATGAGGGTCTGGCCACCAGACACCCTTCCACTGGGTCCAGGGGTAGATCCAGGACAGAGCAGTCACGCCAAGCCTGTTTGTAAATCCTGTTTTTGTCTGCAGCTGTGATGCGGCCACTCAGCAGACCGTAACATAATAAGATGGCTGATGCCACCTTGGTGGCAGAGACGTCACATCTTGCATCTGCATGGATTCCGGCTGGTTTGGATGTGCTGTTGTTTGTTGTGTAAACCTCACGCCTCGATGCCTCGATAAGCTGGATAGTGGGTTGAGAGCTTGAGGCTTTTGGCTCACTGGCTTGCACTGCTCGACTTTACTCTCATTTAGTGGGGATGTGTGGTTGCACTTATTAAACACATAAAATGTGGGGGTAGTCACCACCACAGTAAGGAATGATAGCGATGATCGATAGAACGGATTGAATCAGAGCTACGGTGTAACCTTTAGCCTGGTTGTCAGGCATGTCATACATTTTATGCTTTGTTATCTCAAATGTAAAACAACTTAGGGTGATGACATGTGTTTTCTGCAAAAACACAACCTAGTTGTCAAGCACTCCAAGGGAGTGTGTCCAAAGAGCAGGTGTCCATGAATGTGTGACGATCCCCTGACAAGCTGTGGCAGTAGACATCTATGAAGTGACAGTATCAGGAAGAACACAGTGCGAGTGGGGAGCAAAAACAACAAAATAAAAGATAAACAGGAAACAGCAGGTCATAGTAACATCGCTCTCCTCAACGAGCAGCTGGTGCTGCTGTGTGCCCTCTCCACATTTAACAACAACTTACAGGCAGCTTAATTTGTATTTTTAAACTTATTTGTTTGGCTTTTTGTGTTTTTTGTCTCCCTCAGCGTTCATAAGAATGTAATTACAGTACGCAGACTTGACTGTGACATCATCGACCCACCACAGATTGATTCCAGTCCTGTGGGAAAAGCCAAAATCAATAACATGTATTAGTGTGGGGATTGGTAATATAATCAATATTCTGGTAATACCCATTCCTTTACGACAAAGTGTTTGTTATTTTGGGCCGGTGAATGCAAGGAAAACAAATCACCAGCTTCAAGCCGGGCTCTCTGTACAGCACAACGCTTGGTTGCATATGCGTAGGCATTGTGTGTTTGCCTGCACCAGAATGCAAATGGGGATGTGCATGAGTTCTTAATGTGCGTGTGTGTGTGTGTGTGGGTGTGTGTGAGTGGACCCGAGCCATCTCATTTCTCTCCCAGTGCCTCCTGACTAAGCCGTCATGCACTCTGTCACATTCAGCCCAAAGCACACTGTGTCTCTTTCATCCAACTCCCTCCTTCCCTCTCATCCCATCCCTCTCGCATCGTTCCCTCTCTCTTTCTCCTTTCCCCGCGTTTCTCCTCCAATATCGCTCTTCAATTCTGAGGTTCCACCGACCCCGGGGATTGCCGACGGAGATCAGTCTTGATGGTCCTGAGGTCTGTGGGGTTGAATGGTATAATTAGTTATTATTGTAATGCCACGCTGCCGCTGAGCCAGCTGGCTATTCTCAGCCTATTCTTTGCTCTTTCCATTCTCGTTGCGTTCCCGTGGAGAAACTTCGTTTTGCTGAAAGGGAGTTTGGAAATCAAGTTGGCAGTCTGTCTGATTAAGGGAATTAGAGTGGAACCCGTTTATGTTGACTGGGTGGCTCAGGTCCACGAAGACATGCTTGCGCATTCACGTGTGATGTTCACCAGACATATAAGGAGGAGTTATTCTTTGTTTTATTCAGATGTGGATTGTTGCCATGGTAGAACCCAGGTTAAGACTGCCTCGCTTTTCACTTTCAGGCTTACTTTGCGCTGAATAAGAAGCCACTGTGCTGGGTAACTAGACAGTAGTTATGTTGCTTCACGCTGATGAGCGATAATGATGAGTCAATAATACTACAACATCTGGCAACAAAAACAGACATTTTTTTAAAAATAGATATGACCACTTTGGGTCTCAAATTTCAATCATCATCAGCATCAATACCCAAATACCTTTTCCCCATATGAAATCATGTAAATCCAATTAATCTGTTCCAAAAAGCTAAACGTTTCATTTTTTTAAAATAGTTTTATGCGCAGAAACCACTTCAAAAAGCATAAAAATGCATATAAAGGACAAATGAAAGGGCTAAATTAACATTTAATGTCACTTTTACCTTTATTGAAGGCGTGATTGTTGACAACAACGAAAACGTGTTATTTACTGAATTCAGTAGTGTTTTTTATCATCCGTGCCGGCACTTTCAGATTTCTTTTGCACCACGGCGGCTTATTTTGCAGCCACGATATGGTAACAAGTATGATTTTGTTGAAAAACACGCATAAAGAACACCTAAGATGCGTGGCGTTTATGTACGTTGACTGGAAGATATAGGCTAACTGAGGTTACAATGTATGTCGACATCAAGATTCTAGAGTTTTTTTTGTCAATACACGGACATGCTAAGCATCAAAACTATTTTTCTATTATTTGAGTTCTATGATCCAAGCTTTACATTGATTTTCTTTTTCAATCCAATAATTTCAATGATTGCATCAGTAAAATAGCTGAATTTTCATATTTCCCGTTCAAATGCATAGGAAGCATAGCTATGAGAGTCACGTTGAGTCATCGCTCTCATGGTGCTTCAAGCGACCACGCCCACATCCAGTCAGGCAGGCTGTGATTGGTCCGTGGCTTCACACAGTACACGGTGTTGTTTCCTCATTGCGTCGCCAAAAATATAGATTTTATCACACATGTACTGCACATACTGAAGTTTAACTGACTGTCTTATAATAGTTTTTTAAAGTGTGTGACATTTAGTCTTTCCTATTGACCAGAAACACCATTAAAAGTGCACAGTGGAGTCTGGTATGTACCGTGCCGCACCAGCATGTGGCAGTGTTAAATTGAGCGTCATGGAGCTCCAGGCAGGTTGTGACTGATCGCCATGCATTTGCTACACAGCCATGCCGGCAGCATAGCAGTAATGCGTAGAAGAAGACGCTTGTGAAAAAAAAAATCGGCGCGTAACATTAGCCTATTTCCCTCCCGAAAACGTACAGAAACAACCTGCATAGTATTTCCATTTAATTCCCAACAAATGAAGGACTACATCTCAAAACTAAAGGACAGGTGCATGCGCTTCATTTAGAAGTAAAGGTAAGACCAAATGCGATTTATTAATTTTAAAAAAACAAAGTGATGGTGCCCGGCGAGATAAAAGAAGGGCGGGGAACTCGTTGGTGTGGTTTGCAGTCTGAGTCCAGTCGGATCTGCGTGGGGGTGAGCTTTTGGGGGTTGTAGTTGGGCTGAGCGCTATATGTAGATGGGGTTTCCGGCCATCTGGCCATCTGGTTGTGGTCTGGTCTGGTTCAGAGTGCAGATCGCATTGATGGATTCCTTGCTTCTTTTTTAAATCTCGCGGTGTACCCTACGCCGGGGGGTGTGGGAGTGGAATCGATCCATCCATCCATTTTCTATACCGCTTATCCTCATTAGGGTCGTTGGTATGCTGGAGCCTATCCCAGCTGACCTTGGGCGGGAGGCGGGGTACACCCTGGACACCCTGGCCAGTCAATCCCAGGGCAGACATACATTCACACTCACATTCACACGAGTGGAATTGATGTCAGGGCCAGTTATAGGGCTGCGTAGTTTGCCGTGCCAAGTGAATAAAAATACAGTATTTTGCACACACACCCAAACATGTCTTTTTCTAAACAATTCTGAGAGGAAGCGCTGCCAGGTCCCTAAGAGTAAAAAGTAGGCAAGAGAAGCCGTTTTCAAAAAAAACCATTGACTGAGGTTAAAGAACTGAAAACTGAAATGTATTACTGATTTAAACAGTTATTAGTTCTTAATTTGTTTATGTATTTGTTGATTGTTTTATTAGTAGTTTTGCAGAGAAAACAGTTAACAGTACAGTATGTTCCATACACATTGACTACCAAAGAAGGGATGTACCCGAGGAAAGTTATCAAAGGTCAAAATTGAGGCTTATCTTCCATTTTGGGTTCATGTTTGTATATCTTGACTCTTTTTATAGTCAGCGCCCGACCAGTCGTGAACCTCACCGCACGTCACTGGTATACAGTATGTACAATCAACAGGGAAACGACAACGGTGCAAATACTGTGCAAAATATGAGGTAGATGCAAGTGATTAAAGTGATTAATTTGACATGATTAATTTTAGTTAATTAATTTACCAACATAACAGGATAGTTGACATGATGAGTTGTCAACTTAAACTAGTTCCAAAGCACCTACAATATATAGGCTAGAATGGGTAAAACATGTAAAGTAAGAGCTTCTGGCGTGTCGGAATGATGCAAGACTGAGGCACAGCGACACATGCGTACGCATATGTCCATGACCTTGAAAGGCATATTGCTTTCTGAATGCGTATACACGATGCGGCTCAGCGATGGAGGGTGCCGAGGAGGAGGAGTACCAT
Organism: Oostethus manadensis; assembly: GCA_024372805.1. Classification (NCBI taxonomy): domain Eukaryota; kingdom Metazoa; phylum Chordata; class Actinopteri; order Syngnathiformes; family Syngnathidae; genus Oostethus; species Oostethus manadensis. The sequence goes on along the minus strand of QODF01000043.1, from coordinate 1,397,695 downwards.
GCATACGAGAGGGAAGATTGGCCTTTTTCTGAGAATGCGGCTCTGGTTGGTCTTCCGCAGAAGAGCAATTCATATTGTGAACACAACGTGGAGCAGATTTGTGTGACGTTTGCTCAATGCAAGCGCATGGATTTTGAATGAAGGGAAGTAGCAAGTTTGTAATTGATTTTCAGACCATTCCTCTCTGCTGATGCAATTTACACAATGCATGAAAGCGCTACATTCAAGCTATTGCAACTCTGAAACCAGAAGGCAACACGATCTCTCTTTAGTTTTAATTATGTTGCCACAGTCGACTCGTCAACGCCGCCTCCGTGGCTCGTGTTTAATTAGTCATAAGTCCTTCAGACTGCTCAAACACTGACAAGTTTTCACCGTTTTAAGTCTGAATTCCAGTCCGGGCCACCGTCACATGGCTGCTCAGCCGAGGACATTTGGCTGCAAGCATGTCCAGATTTCTGACAACGGAAGAAACAAAAAAATGTCCGTTATTAAGTAGGACATGTGTTATTCCGGGATTTAATGACAGAAAAAGCTTTAACTGAATAAGGCACCCGGAATGTACGTGATTTAGAGTTTGAACTATGAGCTATTAAACACTGAACAACTTTCCACAAAAAGCTGTCTTTCTGCAGGAACGGATATTTTCCCATAACTTTCCCACGTTCTACTGCTGATTACTAAAGAACGGAAAAAGGTAGAAACAAAATGTGTTTTTATGATGAAAGACCAGAGTCTAATCTTTCTTTTGCCATGTCCTATGTTTACATACCCATAGAACACAATATTCTGTGTGGCTTGAAAAATCAGTCTGAAATGGCGTCTAAAATGACAAAAACATGGCAAAATTGGACAAACACTAAGACAAAACACAAATACAGACATGTATTTTCTTGGTGGATTAATTTGAAGCTTGTTGTTCAATTAGCAACTCACGGTTGCCAACTCCTCAGTAGCTATTGGCTGTCCTAGAAATCGCTAGATGACATCATCATCATGTTATTCACATATGATGTTGTGACAGATGCTGTGGGGAAAAAAACATAACCTCATAGGAGAGACAAAAAAGTGACTAAAAACACCTTAATTGCGTTTACAACGACTAATACACTTGATTCTTCCATCCATTTTCTATGCGCTTATCCTCATTAGGGTCGCGGGTATGCTGGAGCCTATCCCAGCTGGCTTTTGGGCGGGAGGCGGGGTACACCCTGGACTGGTCGCCAGTCAAGCGCACGTATAGACAAACATTCACACTCTAATGGACCATTAAGAGACGCCAATTAACCTAACATGCATGTTTTTGGAATGTGGGAGGAAACCGGAGTACCCGGAGAAAACCCACACACGCACGGGGAGAACATGCAAACTCCACACAGAGATGCCCAACGGAGATTCCAACCCTGATCTCCTGACTGTGAGGCCAACGTGCTACCCACTCATCCACTGTGCAGCCACACTTGATTCTCAGTTTGTTCATTTAAAATTGGCCATCAAAATAAAATCACATCGTTCTCAAATCGCACGTTCGGACACACTGACAGGTGACCTCTCAGCAGCACAGAACAACACTATCGATCAATACGTGCTTTCTCGTCCCAAATGCCGGAAAACCAGAAAAAGTTGCCAGATTTGTGGCTGCTCGCTTTTGAAAAAATATGTCGCCAAGAGGGTTTGGAATATGACCAAGTTGGCAACGCTGGTGGTCTGGTCCGCAATATGCAGCATCAGTGAAGAGTCAAAAATGTCGATCACTGTTCTCCAAAGTCAAAGCTATTTTGTTTCGCCTAAAACTGAAAGATAATAAATCTGCTTTAATGGATGGCTAAAGAAATGAAGAAATATTCACCTTTGAGAGGTTGAACTCAGTGAATATTACATTTTTAAAATCAAAAAAATAATTAATCGAATACCATAATAGCTCCTAATTAATTAGATAATTCATTAAGCATCAAGGATTTGTTGCAGTTCCGGTATAAACACCAAAATAGGCGAAAAATATCACTTTTCTGCAGAACTTGTCAAATAAAGCGTGAGTTTTGTCTATAAACTTTGCATCACAGCCTCGTCTTCTCTGAGCTGCTGTGACTCGGCGCCCGTTATTACCGTGATTACCCAAAATATCACTGGAGAGCGCACAGCCTCTCGTTTCCAGTAAATAGTTGGAATTATTTTGACTGTGCAAATGGTTCAAAACATTTTGCAAAAGAGCATTCAGTTCTGAAATGCAAAGCAAAATCTAACATCTAATAAAGATAATGCAGGCAAGCACTTGTGCCACACTCTTTAAACATCTTATGTGTGTTTTGTCCAGGGCAGCTGCGGCGATCCAGGGGTTAACGCTCGTCTTGGTTCACCATGCCAAAAGGTGAGATCATCAGATGCTATTGTTTCTGTCTGTTCCTAAGGTTACGTCTTCTACAGGCTGGCTGTAATACAGAGGTGGCCAATACTGCAAATTGTGGTATCCGTCCGATACCAAGTGAGCACATGGCCAGTACTGCTGAAAAAGATATTTCTACAGATACTTTTTACTTTTTAAGCTCATGAAATGATTCAGTGATTTTGCCAGACTGCTTGCTTGTTGTAATTCCTTCAGCGGTGTATCATTTTATATAAATGTTAAGTTTTGATGCCGATTGTGAAATATTTTTTTCACGTTTGCATCTCAAAACATCTGTGGTGTGTTCAAGGAGTGCAAAATCTCAACGTCTGATGACAATTCATTGTCAGTGAAGCATAACACTTTTTTAACAGTGCTGCATGCATGCTTTTAATGATACTGTATGTACTGTACATATAAGTATAAACTGAGGATGAGGATTTGCAGAAAAAAACTAAGACAAATAAAACACAAATTATTAGTCATTTAATAATTAATATAACCTTTTTTTTATGTATCATTATGATTGTTGACAATATTTTGTGTTGTATTTGTCTTCTCGCTCGTTTTGAACACATGTCTACCTTTCTAAGGGTGGTAAAGCTAGGCTTGAGTTGGATTTGTGTTTGTTTCCTCTCCTTTTGTTAATTGAAAAAAATTAATAAAATAAAAGGAAAAAGAAGAAAATCCATATTCACTGAAAATCCCCCAATTTGCGGGGCTGTGAATGTGTGGAGATCCACTGTTAATATCAACAAAATGCATTAATCAATTTACCAATATGAACTGCACAAAAAAAAACCACACAAATGTACATATACATATTTATCTAATCTCATCTGATACACCTTTGGTATGGATACTATCGATATTTGGATTGACATTAACTTTTAATTACAACTATTCTAGTATTAAATAATAGTATAGTAATCATAATAATATAATTATATAATATTTACCCCGCCTCTCGCCCAAAGACAGCGATATCAAAAGATACCAATACCAATGTGTTATTATATATTTTTATGTCTACATCCCAAATAATTATTCTAATATTTGTACTATTTGGTATATTTTGAATGCAACAGTCACAAAACAAGCATAACTATTAGGCAGAAGATAGGTCAATAAATCTAATAATGGTACTTTCCTGTGCAGATGAAAACAAATTGACTTTGAGAGTCATGCTGACGCACAATATGCATCCCTGGTCCCAATACAGTCGGTGCACGTGATGCCCGTGCATACACGCTGGCATGTGTCAAGTGATATTCCTCCCACCAGTTACTCATATCGGAAATACCGGCCACCTTGCATGATGGGAATAGCCAAGCCAATGAAAGTATAGGATGACATTTAAAGAGAAAAGCAGTGTCCACCGTCATTGGAGACTCTTAGGAGTCATTTGTTTTTGCCATTTCACCGACACTGTTCTCATCCCGCTGCTAAGCTGTTATTTTAAAATTGAATACGGATGGCAAATCACAGTGATTGCGCAACCGTGGCAGTTTTTCAACCAAGAGCATCAGTGAGACTACTCTTATTTCGTTTATGTGATCATTTGCAGTTTTTTTTATCCATTTGTAATACTTGTAAAAAAAACATTTACTCATCAAAAAAATTAGTTTTTTAAAAAGAAATAATTAATAATTATTAGTAGAGTGTATTACCGGCATCCCTATTTTCACGGGTCAGAAAATCTTTGTAAAAAAACAAACAAGACAAACCCTAAAAAAAGCATTTTTTTCCGCAGAAAACAAACTTTTAGCTTGTGACCGTTTATGGATGTGGGATAGTACAGGTAGAATGTACAATATGCATGTACCTCTCTCAGAAAGCCCGCCATTTTTACATGTTCATGCCTTTATGCTTCATTCATGATGTTTTTTCAAGTGTCGAGATTTTGCACTTTGTCCTTGAACGGACGGTAGTTGTATGCTGAGACTAAAAAGTTTGTTTGACCACGAATATCCATAGTCATGGATATTCCCACCTGTACATTTTATACTTAAAATGTGTTTAATAAGTGCGTGTATCAAAAATAGACCTTTTTATGGTTGTATAGAGCATGTATACATGAGAAGGTATCTTATATTTAACATTTGCAGGTGTTTTATTATATATTATTGACTAAAGGACTTTAAGGGTTCGCCAGTTGACAAAATGTCTTCGATTAAAGATAGTAAAAAATAGTAATCAGTTTGTGATTCATAAAAATATAAAAAGGAATGTATCGGAATATTTTGAACTGCTGTTTTGATGCGAGTGTTGTTGTTGCGCTAAATAACGCTGCCAACTTTAGACCACAAAACAACTCGAGAGTGACTCAACAGATAACGCTGCTAACTTTAGACCACAACCGACTCAACAGAGCCTTTGCTAGTGCAAGTCAAGTAGTACATTCCTTGGTGCCTCAATGGCTTCATGGTTTATTCAATTGCTGTGACTAGTTCTCAACCATGGTCAACAGGCAGAAAGTGTCCTACTATGTCCTATTTTCCTTTTTCTTTTTTAAATGCCATGGCCTGAATCGCTTTCACCATCCTAGGGCTCAACGGGGGAGCCGGGTTTTCCAGGGCTTCCGGGTGCCCCTGGGTATCCGGGCTACAAAGGCCATAAGGTAAGGTCATACAATATTTTGTTTTTTTCTGCATTTTATTAACATCAATGCATTTTGCAGGGAGAGTTGGGAGAGCCAGGCCCGAAAGGAAATAAGGTAGGACACTTTTCATGGATCCTGGATCTACTTGCCTTTGCTCTTTATTCCTACTTTATTTGAACTCAGCCACAGGTCCCGTGATCAAACGCTCAGAAGGAATAAGTCTAATTTAATTCAGCGCCACGGACGTTGAGGAGCGGAGCAAAGAGAATGTTTAAAGACGAGCGTGCCTATTGTTTTTAGGTTTTAAACGGTTAGGAGAAAGGGTGCCCAAACTTTTTCCATTGAGGGCCACATCCTAAAAAATGAAAGGATGCAAGGGCCACTGGGATATTTCATAAAGCAACAATAAAAGTAATATAGATCTGTGATATACACGTAGGGGAAAAATGTTTCCTTAGTTTTGCTCTCAGTTTTTCTTTCTTCTGAAACAGTCTTTGTATTTGTATGTCTTTTTTATGCCCATTTGTATTGCCGTACTATTTTGCCCACCGTTAGATACTGTAGATCACCGCTCTTAAGATTTTAACTTATTCTGCAAACAAACATTCCAACAATTACAACTTTGGGCTCTAATTTGGTGTGCGCCAAGCTGTGCAAGCTGTGCAAGCTGTGCAGTGGTAATTTTGTCTGGCGTAAAACCGTGCACAGCCAATTTGGTAATTTGGTGATGAGTGTGGCGGCACAGCAGGGGGAGTTGCTGACTGATTTAGCCTGGTGTTGTGACAATTTCACGCCAAAAGGCTTCACCAAAGGTGCGCTGGCTGGCGCTCGCAGGCTCCAACCTGGTCTACTCTCGGCACAAGGTGAAGCTGGTCTAGTGGTAATCTGGCTAATTGGTGCAGACGTCACCAAAACCCCACAGGCCGGTTTACACAATGTCAGGCACATTTGAATACATTTAATAATCACAACAACCACTGTTTAAAGTAACCACCTGAATCAGCACATACATTTCCATCTCTATTGACTGTCCCGTCTGCCTCTGGCGAGCCGTCTCCTCCACATCATCTGTCCCCGAATCGCCGCCCCGCCTTCCTCCTCTTCCTCCTCATCATCGTTGGCCAGAATTGGGTAATACAAGTTCAGCTCACATGCAAACAGAGGTGACAAGGGCCAGACCACCAGCTTGGCAATGCGTCTTTTTCCCACACTTGAAACAGCATGACTGGGGAATAACACCTTGGCGTGGGGTGGCGATGAAGAAATGAGTGGCTTCACTTTGTGATCCTGTGAAGCCCTCGCCGTAGGCCGCCATGACGTGCGTTGGCGTCGCTTTTGCATCATCAGGTCTGCTCGCGTGACCATATTTTCGGCTACTGCGAGCTCGGATGTACCAGACCAAAACATCACTTTCCGTTTGGTAGAAGTCTTCCGTTGTCTTGATCCGTATTCAACGAAAAGTCACTTTGCCAGCGGCACATTTAAAGGAGAAGCATTTGGTTGGTGAAAATGTAACCCGGCTGTGTTAAACCCAGCCACACCTTTTCTCTTCCCTCTTTGCCACTCCGCCGGTAGGAGGGACGGAGGTGTACTTATGCCAACTGGCACGAAATTGCAAAATGCGCCTAAGACACGCCAGTGAAGGTGCGCCTGGTCTACGAAATTGGAGCCCTTTGTCTTGTTTCTCATAGAATGACTTTAAAAATATATATGTTTTAAATATTTCCTGTTAAAATGAAATCTTTTTCTTCATAATATTTTAAGTTATACTTGTAAAATAGCACTTTTTCCTCTCAATATTTGGACTTTATACTCATAAAATATTAGCTTTTTCTTTTACTTTCTTTGTGTAATTGTGATTTTATTCCCTAATATTTAGATTTTATATTTTTAGCATAACTTTTTCTGCCACCTCATTTTCCAAAAAAACTTTTTTCATTGTGCTGTTTGTTCTTACAACTTAAAAAAATACTTTTTTCTTTATTATTTAAAGTTACGATACTAAAATTACTGTAGTTATTTTTCCGCATTATATTATGCAGTTATTCTTGTAAAATTATTATTATTAAAAAGTCATAAGTATTATGACTAAGTCATATTACTTTTTTGACTTTATTGTTGTAAAATTACTTATTAAAATTGGTTTGTTTTCTAGTGAAATTATATTTTTAGAATATAAAAAGCAAACACGGGCCACAAATGGCCTTCACTTTGGACACGCCCCGATCAACAGGTTAACATGCTTCAACCTTTCAGTGTCACATAGAGTGTACTGCTACATTTCTGCACATGTCCAAAAATGGCAGAGAATCTTATATAAGTTGCAGTATGCGGTATATGCCACTTCCGCCTACAGAAGAGTAAAAATGGTAGCCAAAATATCCTGGATATGCTGTCACGCATCATTTGGAAAGCAGAGCCCGCACCGTTTTTAATGGCTCGAAACAGACGACAGTTATGGAACACTGGAGTTAGAAGTCTTCCTGGCTTTACGAGGTGCCGCTCCCAAACAGAAGCATATAAATGTCTCTGCAGCAACAGATATTTCACCCCTAACTGCTGCCAGCCATGACTTTATAGGCTCTTTTGCAAGACATGGTGCATTTGAGAAAAATGGACATCAAAATGTGTGACGAAGACAGGAAGCCTCTTCTAATTTGACAAGTTGGTTAATTTTTTTTTAAATTGGCTGGGGTCTCATCTAACATGACAGTGAGGGAGGAGGGACAAAATAACATGTAGTGCAACAAGCCACCAGGGGGCAGCAGGTCTTTTGACTTGACTTTTTTCCACGTTGTACATTTATGTAACCCCATTTATACCACCATACATCATTGCACAAAAAAAGCCATCAGAAAAATGTGTTCTATGCAGCCATATTATACCTATACATGCATGATAGGGTGTTGTTTATTTATTTCACAATAATTATGTTTAGGGACATCCCAAGGTTACTCTGACCATTCCATGTTGACACTTGGAATCTTTCGTTTGCTTACATTTTGTTATTTACATTTTCTTCACTTCCTGTGTGGATAAAAAAAGCAAATTGGAGTTAAAATAATGACACTAGATAGCTTGTGCAAAGGGAAACAGAAGGGAAAAATGTTTAAAATAAAGACAAAAAAGATGTGTAATTATTAAAATATTAAGTGATAAAATAGGAATAAACAGATTGATAATAAATATCCATAATATCCGTAAATATTCTTATCCTCATTAGGGGGTACATAAGTATATTATAAATAATTATAAATCATCTAAATAACTAAGTACATAAATATAATATACATGGAAATAGGTAAGTTTCAATAAGTGGAGACATCACATACAGTAAGTAATGTCTGAAAATAAATTGAGCAATATCTTACTGTTGATAATAAACGTGTTTGTTATTATTGCTGAATTTGGGGTAATCAACAGTAAATAAGGAGACATTTTGGAAACATTTTGAAGTGGTTGGCCGACCAATACTATTGGATGATATTGGCATAAAATTAGATATTGGATCATATCGGCATTTGTTTCTGTACCTGCGTCGGTATCTGTAGGAAGCTCAGTATGTCCACAGTGTGGAATTATTTCACAGTTTCGCCTTGGGATTCTAGATTTGCTGTAAAAGGTTACATTTTGCTTTTTGCGTGTAATACGCCGCCACCTAAAGGAGAAACGGGTACCACGGCACACGCTTTCCAGCAACCGCCAAGCAGCTGCATATCGAGGGGCTAGTAAGGCCTTTTCTGTTCATACCTCTAATCTAATATCACAACCTAGAAGGGATCACTCGGATTCACCTGCAGCGGTTTGGAACTTTTTTTCTATACGTTTTATTGCAGTATAGAAAACGCAGTGTTAAACATTATTGGAGCCCTCTAGAGATGGAATAACACCCCTATAGTCACCTTTACGCTGATATTAAGTAACACAAAATAAGCCATTAAATTGACATATGTTTATGTGTTGTGGTCATTTATTAAAGGAGGTGAGTGGCAGGCAGGCTTCAGACCAGCATGGGCCCATGTTTTTATTAGAGATTATTGTGCCTGCAATAAAACCCTGTTGTTCCAGCGATCAAGTCTGGTGCTTGTGTCTCTCACCGAAAATTACACCAACATTACTGACTCCTACTGAGCAGATCCTCTTTTCAACACACCAGCCAACACCGTACTGCAAAAGCTAGAGGATCTCGTGCGACCTTTTAGTCAAGCGTGTGAACACCGTCTCGGTTCCAGCGGAGCAATCAAGGAATGTGATAAACGCTCCGATTCCCTTGCTGCGCTCCCGATGCACAAATGGAGAATGACGCCATGGCTCGTGGAAGTGGCGGAAGGAGACTAGCGAGTATCTGTGCTTGAGGATGGGTGGTTTGTAAGCCACCTACAAGATAGAAAGAGTCGGGTCTGTTAAAGGTCACTGCTGGCCGGTTCTTCTCCCCTCTCTCTGCGGGTTTCTCTTATTGGCTGCTGGAGGTAAGCCTGACCTTTTCTCCTTTCCCTGGTTGTCTACTCTTTCATCAGTCGTCGCATACATTCGGTCTCTCCCGCATACACGCCCAGCGACGGAAGGGATACGCCGGGGATGTGAACAAACAGACCCAAACTTTTACCTAATCGTGATGTGTCTTTTTGCAGGGGGAGCACGGCAGAGATGGGCTTCCTGGGACTGATGGTGTTTCTGTAAGTGTTTGTTCCCCCTGCCTCCACCAGGTGGCAGTGAAGCTTTTGTTTCCTTCTCTGCAGTTAAGGGACTGTCATTTAATTGTGTGTTTGTGTGAATTTTAATGAGTTGATTGAGAACACCTGTCTGCACAAGGGCACCGCAAATCCTCCAGTAGAAGAATGTCTTGGTTTTAAGACCTAATTTGAGGCTTACAGCCTTTTAATGTGGCTCGGCCTCGTATTTCTGCACAAAGCTCGGCCAAGCAGTAATTGAACATGCCCACAAACCCAAGTCAGACATTTTTTCTAACTGCTTACAACAGGTATGGTCTCCAAACATCACAAAGTCATTTACATCAACAGCAGATCAGCCTGTGATCATTTACAGTAGTATACAAAAGTGTGGGCGCCCCCTGATAATTTTCAAGATTTTTCTTTATAAATCATTAGTTGTTTGGATCAGCAATTTCAGTGAAACATATCCGGCAAACACAGTGATCACTGAGAAGTGAAATGAAGTTTTTAGGATTTACAAAAAGTGTGCACCCCAACGGAACAATTACGTGTATATTTTGTAGATCCTCCTTTTGCAGAAATAACAGGCTCTAGACACTTTCAATGAAGGTGTGGATTTTGGTTGACCGTATCTTTGACCATTCTTCTCAGGTTTAATGGTTTCAGAGTATGGGCAGACCACAGATTTTCAATAATATTCGGGTTTTAGGACGGAGATTTCATTGCACAACGTTGTACTTGTTCCTCTGCATGAATGTCTTTGTAGAATTTCAGCAGTGTTTACGGTTGTTGTCTTATGCAGCCCCAGCACAACGTCAACTTTGTCACTGATTCTTCAATATTGTTCGCAACAATCTGCTGATACTGACTGGAATCTATGCGACCTTCAATATAACAAGACTGTCAGTACCACGACTGCGGTGACTTGCCGTAGGGTCGGCAAGTGAGGCAGAGCCTCACCAATGCCCCCTGGTGGTCGTCTTTTTTTCCCACTGCATATGAATACTTAATAGTAAAAAAAACCTAAGATTACATGAAATTGTTCCATTTTAGTTCAGTGGCCTGTGCTTTGCATTGATTTTCTTTTTCAATCCAATAATTTCAATGATTTCATCAGTAAAATACCTGAATTTTCATATTTCCTGTTCAAATGCATAGTAAGCGAGGCTCTGAGAGTCATGTTGAGTCATCGCTCTCATGTTGCTTCAAGCGACCACGCCCACATCCAGTCAGGCAGGCTGTGGTCCAGGGCGTCACACGAGAGACATTGGTGTTTCCTCATTGCATCGCCAAAAATATACGTTTTGTCACACATGTACTGCACATACTGACGTTTAACAGACTGTCTAATATAATACATTGAAGTGTGTGACATTTAGTCTTTCCTATTGACCAGAAACACCATTAAAAGTGCACAGTGGAGTCTGGTATGTACCAGCATGCCATGGAGCTCCAGACTGATTTCAGTGCATTTGCTTACACAAATGTGCCAGCAGGATAGCAGTAATGCGTAGAAGAAGACGCTCGTAAAAAAACGCAGCAGTCTGCTGAAACCAGAGAAGGGTGGAGGGAGGTTTGGAGGAGGGTTCCGAGCGCCGGAGCTGGCGCGGTGCTGGCATTTGGGGGCGAGCACTGGAAGGGTGTGTGAGGCTACTGGCGGCATGGTGTCATTTCCGGGGGGTCTGAGACCTCAAACAGCGCGGTGAGGGCACCGGTTGGGATGGGGGCTAGAGGTGGAAGCCGAGGAGTGGTAATGAGAGGCAAACTGACCTCCTCTAGACGTTGGATGTGGTCGCAGCGTGGAAACTGATGAGGAGGGCAGCAGGACTTTGGTGCGCCTTCGTGCAGGACTCGGATGGAAACTGACCTCCTCTTGACGGTGCGCTGGAAGCAGCGTGGACTCGAATGAGGAGGTGAGCTCGGTGTGCTGCCGTAGAGCGGGGCTTAACAATGGGCCGGCACTTAGAAACAGCGTAACTGGGGAATAACACCTTGGCGTGGGGTGGCGATGAAGAAATGAGTGGCTTCACTTTGTGATTCTGTAATTCCCTCGCCGTAGGCCGCCATGACGTGCGTTAGCGTCGTGGACGGTCTGGCTTGTCTGCGGGTTCGGGGCACACCCATGCCATCGGAATTAATGTGCCTTCTGGCCCCCACACCATGTCCTCCAACTCCTCTGAAGTAAACTTAGCGGACTGCACCTCCATCGCCTTGAAGACCTGCCAGGTACAAAAGTCGCTCTCCGCGAGGTCGTCATTGCATTCTGTTTTGGTTTCGGCACGGTGGCGACGACCCTGAGGATGCAGAGAGCAGGACTAAGTGGCAGGTCAGAGAATTGTTCTTTTAACAATTGCTGCTACGCGGCAACAGCAACAGCAGACAACCAAACCAACAGCAAAGAAACAGCCACGGAATAATGACCAAAAATGAGAAGAACACACCTGAACTAAATAGAAATGAAACTCAAATTAGCGACAGGTGCGACTGATAAGAAAGGCAAAGGAGGCAGACACAAACCAAGGAAAACAGGAAGAACTATCAAAATAAGAGCGCAGAAACAGGAACTGAGGCATAAAAGGGAACAAAAGTAAAACCCAGACCGTGACAATAAGATCAATGTGTGGTTCGTTACCTGAGGTATGTAAAAGAACATTTGGACAAGCAAAATTCATTTTACAATAAAGTGCTCTGGTGATGCATATTCAATATCCAATAAACCTCATTTCACTCCTGAAATATTGCTCTGTCCATCATTTATTTGATACAGTAAAATTAAATTGTACTTTTTATGTGAAAATGATAGAAATTGTCGGGGGTGCCCAAACTTTTGCATACCACTGTAGCTTATTTACAATGAATACATCTTATGTTTAGGCCAGTGCTTCTCAAATAGTGGGGCAGGCCCCCTTGTGGACAGGGCATAGGGGACTATACTCGTTACAGTTCTTCAAGTTTGTCTTTATTCATGCTGGTACCAGAAACTCATACAGCTGTTTGTACAAATTATTAATTTATTTTTTTTGTTTTTTATTTTTTTTTTAATTAATGGGTTTTTTTAAATTTTTTTTTTCCCTTTTTTTTTTTTTTTAAATTTTTTGGTATCTAATTTTTTTTTTTTTATTGGTCCTCGTTATATTCTAAAAATAAAATGAATTGATTCTTAATGAGAGATATTATTAGACATTACACTGATTTGCTTTGTCACTTGAAACACAAAGCCAAGATGTCAATGTTTTCAGAGTTCACAAGTCGTGTGCGCTAGGTGTGCTTCATGTAAGGTTGTCGTGCGTTTCAGTTTGAGATAACGAGAATGTTGCCCGGGAGAAGCCCTTCACCGTATCTGGCCAAAGTGCATTAATGTAGCATACGCTATGTGAGCGGCTGCCTTGATTCCACGGAGGGGTGTTGGCCGGGAGAAGCCACTTGCCATGTCCGGGCAAAGTGCATTAATGTCGGATATGCTATGTGAGCACCGGCGATGCATCCACGGAGGTCGGGAGAACCATGGTGTTGGCTGGGAGAAGCCACTAGTCGTGGCCGGGCAAGGCGCATTAATGTCGGATATGCTATGTGAGCACCGGCGATGCATCCACGGAGGTCGGGAGAACCAGGGTGTTGGCTGGGAGAAGCCACTAGTCGTGGCCGGGCAAGGCGCATTAATGTCGGATATGCTATGTGAGCACCCGCGATGCATCCACGGAGGTCGGGAGAACCAGGGTGTTGGCTGGGAGAAGCCACCCGTCGTGGCCGGGCAAGGCGCATTAATGTTGGATGTGCTATGTGAGCACCCGCGATGCATCCACGGAGGTCGGGAGAACCAGATTATACAGCTGTAGGTAATGTACTTTTAAACGCAAGGGTCACACTCCTACCCTGTGTGCACAAAGAAAATAATTTGCATCCCAATTTTCTTCCTTTGGGCCTTGCATGCTGTCCGTGCGGACCACATGCGTGTCTCTTGCGATTTTCTCCATTTTTGCAAGAAGCCAGCACACAGGAGCAAGTACGTCGGGATTTAAGGACCCGCTTCAACTGCTGATTGCATCCACCTGCCTTGTTGCTCCGCCCCCACTCACCAGACCAAGTTGCCTGCAAACAGAGCAAAGGGCGGGGAACACCAGCCATGTAAAATATCAATAACTCTTTGTGACATGGGATGGCACACATTTCTGTGTGATCTCCAATTCCTAACTAGTGAGCCATGATGTATATTTCATTATTTTCCTAATGACACTGAAAAACTTCCATTTGAGAAGACGTCCAGGTATTGATTACTGCGATATCGATCCTCCCATCCCCGAGAGGGATTAGAAAATGAATCCAATCAGGGCTGTCTGAGTGTATCCGAGTGTCTTTTTCCTTTCAACGTGAGCCTCGGTGGCTGTATTGTGTCACGTGGAGACTTACTTGTGTAATCTGGCTTGTGACACTAGAGAAATATAAAGCAATTATATTTGTCGGTGTGCAGGTTAAATGTTGACTCTGCAAAGCCGTGGTGTTTGAGAGCAGCACAGCCTCCCCATGCTGCTTGCTCCCAAAGCGGAACGCGTTGACAGTGAATCACAAATGTGTCCGTGCTGAAATGTGCATGACAATTTGTCTTCCGAAAGACTTCCCAATTCCGACGGCGTGGAAGAAGTAGGACTCTGTAGAAGTATTTCCCTAAGACGCAATCTTTCTGTCTTTTGTCGTGGAATGATAATTCTAGTCTCTCATCTAAAATGACTATACATTTTTGAATGGATGCTACTTGAGTAGATAATCATTGGTTGTATGCGCTGACAGGGAAAAATATACATCAAGCCAACAAACATCAGCTCAGACCTATTTTCCTTGAAAAATATGCCACATGACATGAGCAAAACAATAATTCCAGTACAAATACAGTATTAGTTGCAGGGGGGTACGCCCATGACCATCAATGACCATCAATGACCATCAATGACGAAAAAACGAAAACAATTGATACATCCATCCATCGTGTGTGCCTCTTATTTCTTTATGAGGGTCGCACTGGTATGCTGGAACCTACCCCAGCTGACTTTTGTGTCGCCAATGAACCTATCATGCATATTTAGCCAGGTCGTCAGGCTCAGGCTCTCTTCAATTGCCATTAAAGAATTCTGAATACACAGCACTTCTATACTTTAAATAGAACATGTGGATGCCAAAGTTGACACATACCGTACATATGTAAGGCATGTATGTTCAACTTGTGAGCTGTACACAGAGAAACCCATGCCGTTACAGACAAAAACGGTGCGTTCAAGGACTGCCGAACAAAATGTGACGCCAGAAAAACATTATTGATGGAGCATTAAGCCATCAACTTGTGAAAATTGTTTATGCTTTCCAACAACGGTACAAGTATGCTGTACATTTTACCTGCGTCATGCCGTGTTTATAAATTGTCACAGACTTTTGGTGAATGCGGAGAAAATAAACATTTAAAACACATTTTCTGCTCAAAAATCTACAAATTTGAAAGCCTGTGAATGCTGACATACATAAGAATAATAAATTACACTTGTTATGCGCTTTATCAAAGCACTTACACCGAGGTCATTGTCGTTCATTCACACCACACCTGGTAATGGAAAGCCCCCATGTAGCCACAGCTGCCCTGGGGCAGACTGGCAGGAAGTGAGGCTGCCAATGTGCGCCATCAAACCCTCCGATCACCACCACTTTCATACTAAGCAATGTGGGTGAAGTGCCTTGCCTAAGGGCACAAGGAAAGTTTATTGTTTTATTTCCCTCCCACTGTGGCACCTGGTGTTCCTCTGAGGTCTCCCATCCGAGTACTGACCAGGCCCTGTCCTGCTTAGCTTCTGAGATCTTGCTTTGACAGGCAGGTTTGGCCATGACTGGGATCCACTGTAACCCGGTCTTTAACACCACCACATGGGTCAGGATTTGGTTTGTGTGTCCAGTTAGTTGAAAATGTACACGTTGATGATGTCGTAAAAGGAAAGGAACACCATGGTTGAAAACACACCATCATCGTGTGTGTGGGGGGGGGGAAACTCGGAATACCTGGATAAAACCCACACACGCACGGGGAGAACATGCAAACTCCACACACATGTGCCCAGCGGCGATTCCAACACACGTCTCCCAGATCTCCAGACTGCGTGGCCAACATGCTATCCACTCGGCTCAATTTTGGTCTCATTTGACCACATCACATTCTCCCATGGGTTTTCTGAACCATCAGATGTTGCTTGTAATTCATGCAACACTGCAGCATCTCAATCCATCACAGCAAAGTGGAGGAGGGTACACCCTGGACTGCTCACCAGTCAAGTCACAGGGCACACATTCTATAGATCTAAGTCCCCGAGGAGCCTATCATGCATAGGAATCCATACCCTCATTTGTTATTAAAATACAAGGTCACTCTTTTCTTCGACACATGTCTACTTTGAATGAAGTGAGCAGAAACTGAACGTGCATCAGGATTGGCTTGCCACTAAATTGGTTCATCAAGCATCTAATCGAAAAAGTAATCTCGAAAGACACCGGTTTAAATACAGACCAAACTCATTTTCTTCCTTCAGCACTTGGATGACTAAAATGACTTGCCAAGTGGCCTGTTGAGAAAAATGTAATTTGCAAGCTTTGAATGGCTGTGTGACATTTTTTCCTCTTGCAATATTATTGCTAATCCAGACAGTGTTTGCCAGGCATGCTTGTGAAGGAGAGGGCCTCGACAGAAGCACAATTTGTCAAACCCGACGCTCACTACAATTACACACAAAACAAGTGCTGTATGAAACACCACATAGTCAATATTCTGGAAACTCGAGGATTGTGAACGTTTTTTTTCAGTCATTTTCCGGTTATTAAAAACCTTGGGGGGGGGGGCTGGCACAGTGTGTTAAAGGTCAAGGTAACGATTTATTTTTGTGGGGCGAGGAGTTAATTAGTTCCAGACTTAAGTGAATTTTTGCAAAGTGGGATTCCTTATTTATAAATGGAATGTTACCACGGGGAAACTTCCTTGTTCCTTTTTTGTTTTTGGTTTACTGGCACCTAGTAATAGCAACAAATAATAAAAAAATGCCATTGTACATAAAATACATCCGCTAGTTTTTTTCAACACACCTCTTTCAACTAATTGTCCAATTGCGGAGGCTTAAGAGCGTGCATATCATAAATGCTGGGTCTTGTTTGTTGTCGGGGAATCTACTGCACCTACTGGTAACTTGCCATGTAGCAATAGAAATATACTAATAACAGTGATTTATCTGGTTAGTCGTATATATAAATATTCAGTATAAATATAAATGTACACACACACTGTATATTATGTACATATATAAATAAACACGGTATATATTCCAACGGGGGAGGTCATTGTAAACATTTAAGTCATACAGTAAGTACAGGCCAAGTCAAGTACACTGGTAAAGTATAAAATGAGCAAATGAATGGCTATGGGTAGGATAGAATGTAAACGTCATTGTTATCATAAAGGATTCATGAAAAATACGTTTTTTTTGGATGAGAAATGGAGTCCCAGCTATAGCAAGTGTTTAATCGAGCCGCACAGAATTTCTAAGCAATAAATATTTACTGATTCATTTTCCATCTCGTTACAACAAGTACAAAAGGAGGGTTGGAGATTGCAGCAGCAGAAGCAATCTAAAATGTTGTGTAAGCCAACGGCTTTGACAGGAAAATTCTGAGCTCCGCATCACCAACGCAGAGCTGCGAGCATCACTCCTCTGACACCTTTGATATGTAAGCGCTCATTTCTAATGTCTTTCTCCGTTTCTTTCTCGTCCTCCTTTTCATCCCCACCCTCTCTGCTCGCTTTCTTTTACTCCATCAGGGCCAAGTGGGACCCAGAGGAAGAGAAGGAGAGGTATGTCAAATTAGATATAATGCATTCTCTCTTGTTCTGGCCCCGACAAGCCTTTGTACCTTCTTTGGAAGACTTACAGAGCCAATACCTTTAGGCCTGCGGGAATCTAACCCCCATGGGCATAAATATGCATCACAAAAGCATTATTTCCAAAGGCGATCACATTTCAAACAGCAAACACTGTACTCTACCGTCTGGAAAATCACAATTGCTGGAGCTGCAGCTTCCTTCTGTTGTGGTGCATTGCATACACATTTCATCTTTGACTGCGTCGCTTTGAGTCATTAACAAATAACTCATGTCGGGGAATATTCCCGTTCATCCGAGACATTGTATTTTCAAGGCACAGAATCTGTCGCAACTTCACTGTTCTGGTTGTCTTAGGAGACGTTTTGCCTCTCAGACGGCAGAGACTAGTCTTCAAACAGCCGAGCAGGCCTAATCAATTCATGCCATTGGACTTAGATACTTAGATACTGTAGGTCCTAAATAGAACTAGATAGGATTTTGATCCTATGTGCTAGGTCCTATCTGTTGGAGAATGAAGTGATATTATAGCGGTCCAATGTATACAAACGAGACAGCTCTAGTCAGTTCATGCTCAAAGACTAAACAGGACAGCTATAGTCTGGAGTCAGGTTACAGCATGGACTGATGAAGCCTCTAGTCTAGACAGCTGTAGTCACAGCTGTCTGACATGCTGTCAGATAGGACAATTGTCTTAGAAGACTTAGACTAAAGCTCTCCTATCTAGTCTTTGAGCATCCAGGCAGGCTTCATTAGGTCATACTCAAAGACTAGACAGGACAGCACTACTCTAACCTTTCTAAGACAATTCTCCTATTTATCCTATCTAGACTTTGGGCTCCTTTGAACATGAACTGATGCAGTCTGCTCAAATGCTCAAAGACTAGATAGAGCAAATTGAGTCTAACCCTAAGACAACTGTCCTATACTCAAAGACAGCTTTAAATCTGAGACAACTATCCTATCTATTTTAAGAACCATGAAGCCTGCTTGGAGAGGACAGCTCTAGTCAAAGTCCTTAAAGACAACTGTCCTATCTTGTCTTTGAGCATGACCTGATGAAGCCTGTTTGGATGCTCAAAGACTAGATAGGACATCTCTAGTCTTCTAAGACAGCCGCATTATGTTGAAAAACACTTAGATACAAACAAACAAAACACTTATAGTTGTCCTATCTAGTTTAGCTCTTACTTATTAAAAAGTGCCCTCAATACAGTCAATATACATCAGCAATCAATGATGGCTTTATGAGTCAGCCAATCTGAGGGATGTTGACTTCAACAGTTTTCACTATACGGTAGAACCTCGAGATACGAATGCCCCAGAATATGAACAATCCGGGATACAAAAATACCTTTCCCTTTTTTTTTGCTTCGTCTTACAAAAATTAATTTGCTTTACGAAAGTTTGTCGATCTTGCCAAAACTTGTTTTTTTCAGAATTTTCCTGATTTACCGTATTTTAAGGCGGATGCTAAAACATTCGGCCTACGAAAAAGGCAACGGAAGCAAAAGAGTGAGTTTAGTTGAACTTTATTCTACTATTTAATAATACACTCACTGTATTTTTAATCACTCTTCTCCCACAAATCCATCTTCTGCATCTGATTTGAACCGCTGGGCAATTTCGCCCTGTCATCATTGTCGGACGTCGGTCTCGTTGTCAGTCGGCTGTTCAGCAATGATGCCGGCTTTCGCGAAAGCTCGGACAAGAGTTAAAGCGAAGACCTTAGCCCAGGCCTCCACAATCCATTGCCATATGGTGGCGTAACTCGCCCGGCGCTCGGCAAAAATGTTGTTTTGCATCATACGGGAAATATACCTACTGGAGCAATGGCGGAGGTGTACGTGCGCTACATACAGTATGACGTAATGTTCTCTGATTGGTTAATCGCTGACAGTACTATACTGCACTTCGCTGCGTATTAAAGGTAAGAAACTTTTAGAATTTTAACTCAATATACATTCTATTTCAGGGTTTTTTATTACATTACATTTGTATTACAATACTTGTTATTTATACAGTGTTAAATGTGCAGAACAGGGGTTTTTGGGGTCCGTGGAACGAATTAGCCAATTTATATGTTAAATGTTGTTCGGGTTACAAAAAAATTCATCTTACAAAAATCCTTTTGGAACAAATTAATTTCGTATCCCGGGGTTCCACTGTATTAATAAAATTATAGTGCAGGTTAGACGCATCATATTAATTTCATTGAAAATTTGTGGCATGGCCACGACCTGCTGACACTTAAAATATGGTAAATACCTATCTGAAAAGTAGTCCATATAACTTTTTACCATGTGCATCATTTCTGTGGTCCTTGCCTTCAATTTTAACCCCCACCATTTAATGAGGCCTTTAGAGGTTATGATCATTTAATGTATTTCTATGAGATATGACCTAATTACAGGACCAGTGGGAATTGCAGAGTGACTCACCATACAATAGCATATTTTTTTTTGTCAAGCCCTCTTGCTAGCTTGATGTTGTTTGATTTTGGATCAACATTTGCAATAAAACCAAAGCCGCGTTACGCACATCCGCTGCCATTGTGGCAGTGGTGATGATTACATTTGCTTATCCTCCTCCCAATACTTTGTACATTCCTATATCTCTATATTTATGAAGGCAAACACACAAAATAGTTGATTGGCCCTTATGTTTTTCTTTCCCGAGTGCACAAAGTTTGACGGTAACAGTACTTCACCCGCTTGCTCTTCAGCTGCCGTTATTTCAAGTTAGTCCCTTCTCCTCCGCTACATTGCCAAGATGACAACTATGAGGGTGCTAGGTGCATCACTGTGCAGTCACCAATTTGGCTGTTTTGAGTGGAACACTGTATTAGCCGTACTTCTCAGTGCACCTATGCGCTCAAAAAACTAAGTGTAAGTATGGAAATATGCCAGTTAAAACACAACCAAAGTGATGCAATATACAAATATATACAGGTATATACTGTGTGTGTGTATATATATATTATTTTCTTTATTTTCATGACTATGAAAACTGTTGATTCACATTGAAGGCATCAAAACTATGAATTAACACATCTGGAATTATACACATAACAATAAAGTGTGAAACAACTCAAAATATGTCATATTCTAGGTTCTTCAGAGTAGCCACCTTTTGCTTTGATCACTGTTTTGCACACGCTTGGCATTCTCTTGATGAGCTTTAAGAGGTAGTCACCCGAAATAATTTTCAATTCTTGCCTTATAAATGGGGTTGGGACCATCATTTGTCTTGTGCAGAAGTCAGGTGGATACACAGCTGATAGTCCCACTGAACAGACTGTTAGAAATTGTTTTATGGCGAGAAACAAGCAGCTAAGTAAAGAAAAACGAGTGGCCATCATTACTTTAAGAAATGAAGGTCAGTTGGTCTGAAAAATTGGGAAAACTTTGGAAGTGTCCCCAATTGCAGTCACAAAAACCATCAAGCGCTTCACAGAAATTGGCTCACATGCGGACCGCCCCAGGAAAGGAAGACCAAGAGTCACCTCTGCTGCGGAGGATAAGTTCATTCGAGTCACCAGCCTCAGAAATCGCAGGTTAATAGCAGCTCCGATTAGAGACCGGGTCAATGCCACACAGAGTTCTAGCAGCAGACACATCTCTAGAACAAGTGTGAAGAGGAGACTGTGTGAATCAGGCCTTCATGGTGGAATATCTGCTAGGAAACCACTGCTAAGGACTGTTTGGGCTCAAGAACACAAGGAATGGACATTAGACCAGTGGAATTCTGGTCCTAGAATATGAACCTAGAATACGACATATTGTTTTTGTCATGTATAGGATTCCAGATGTGTTAATTCATAGTTTTGATGCCTTCAGTGCGAATCTACAGTTTTCATAGTCATGAAAATAAAGAAACAGTTAAGAATGCATATTGGAAAATATACCTTCTTAATTGCACTTCGAGAAGCTCAACATTGCTATCCCTGCTAATATTCTATACTGTCCAGCAGTGGCGAATGCTGGTCATTCAAGGAGCGGAAGATAATTTTTCGTCGACATGATAATGTGTTCATTGATTTATTCATATGTGAATTACGCTCTGTTCCTTTTCAAGAAAATTATCTGTGACCTTGTTGTACCAACTAGCGCTTTTTTTCTAGCTGTTTACCTTGATATTAAATTAGGAATTGGGTATTTAAGGAAGACTCTTTTCTTGCATGACCAGCACTTTAGTCATTGCAATATTAAAAAACTTGGAAATCATTCCAGACTGCGGACATAGCGAGCTTGTTGCGCCATGGAGCATGGTACAGTTTAACAAGGCTTCATTTACACATTGATATCATTATCATTGATATCATTATGGGCAGACAAACCCATGTCAATATGAGCTGATATCTATTTTTATGCTAATTTATGCTGATAGTATCAGTCGTTTTATTGGACATTGTTAATTGTATTAATAAAAGAATGAAATAAACAAATGGACCCAAGGTTGCGCATATAAAAGATTTTGAGTTTTTTTTTCTCATAATATTATGACTTTACGCCCAAATATTTGATTTAATTATCTTCTTCATTCTCAACTTTTTCTTTACCTAATATTCCAAAGGGTGCTTATTTAATTATTGTTTTGCTTCTCATGATATTGCTCTTTCCTTCTTTTGCTATTGTTTTTTGTTTTTTTGGAAAGTGTCAAGGAGAGCCATTAAAAAAAACAGCAGCGGGCCACAAATGGCGCCCTGGCCGGACTTACCACCATCTACCAGTGGCACGTGCCACTGCGGACTACAAATAGCCCCTGCACCGCATTTGGAAACCCCTACCTTTGTCCATCCATCCATTTTTTTTCATTAGGGTTGTGGGTATACTGGAGCTTATTCCAGCTGACTTAGGCCGGGAGGCGGGGTACACCCTGGACTGGTCGCCAGTCCATCGCAGGGCAGACAATCCAGACACGGCATCTTAAGTTGTTTGATTGACTCTTGCTAAACATGTGCTATCGACATCATGTGAGATTTTCTTTCATCTTCCCTCCTTCAGAAAGGATTGAAAGGCGACGAGGGTCTTCGGGGCCTTGATGGTAAAAAAGGAGACACGGGCCATGTGGGCCACACGGGTGCTGTCGGTCCCAGGGGATTTCCCGGCCTGGATGGGCTGCCGGGTCAGCCAGGTCAGCCTGGATATCCCGGAAAGCCAGTGAGCAAATGTTGTCATGATTGCATGTGTAGACATTGAATTTCTGCCAAGATATGAAAAAGTCATGTTTGGGAGCACTGGGGTTACACTGTGAATGTCAAGGCTAGATTAAGATTAAGAGCATTTTTTAAACCTGCAGCCTGTCTCTGGTTTGCTTTTGTGTTTCAGGGCAAGTCACCGTCAGATGAGCATCTCGCAAGGATCTGCACTCATGTCCTTCGCAGTAAGTACCTTTTGGTTGTCATAGCATGAAAGTCAGCATCTGAATAAAATACACACAGGCTCAGATAAAGTAGAAGGGGAGGTGG
Source organism: Oostethus manadensis (assembly GCA_024372805.1). NCBI lineage: Eukaryota > Metazoa > Chordata > Actinopteri > Syngnathiformes > Syngnathidae > Oostethus > Oostethus manadensis. The sequence goes on along the minus strand of QODF01000043.1, from coordinate 1,374,670 downwards.
ACTGTGCATAGCTGAAAATTGTTAATGGTGAAGCTCAAGGGCAGTGGTTTGCAACCTTTTCAATGCCTTGCAACCCCATAAACTATTCATGCTCTCGTTATACCTCTTAACAAACACTTCATTTTTTTTTTTTTTTTTTTTTTAGTTTATTTTTTTTTTTTTTTATTGTTTTTTTTAATATTATTTTATTTTTATGTTTTTCTGTATATTCGGGCAATTAGTTGAAGCAGTTATGCTGAAGAGGACACTTCCTAGAAATGGATGTTTCAACAAGACAATGACCCCAAACACTCTAGTAACAAATCAAAAATCAAGCAAAATCTTGGTTCCAACAAACCAACAAAATTAATGTTATGGAGTGGCCAGACCCATCCCCGGACCTTAGTCCAATGGAGAACTTGTGGGGTGACATTGGAAAAGCAAAACCAAGAAATGTTAATGAATTGTTAAAGAATCTTGGAGTGGAATATCAGCTGAAAGGTGCCACAAGTTGGTTGAGTCCATTCCACGCAGATGTGAAGCACTTATAAAAAACTGTGATCATACAACTAAATATTAGTTTAGTGATTCGCAGGATTGCCAAATCCTAGCAACAAAAGAGTTAGTACAAAATAGTTTGTGTTTGTAAAGTCAATGGCAGACACTGCTATTTTTTGAATAGCAGTTTTCTTGAGTTTTAAAAAAATGTATACTAATAACAGTGATTAATTTGGTTAGAAACATGAGACTGCTATTATTTTGAACGCTACTGTATGTGGCATTCAGGTTTGGAACTGTTTCCGTTTCTACAGTAGACTGTAATCCATGTCAAGTTTTCATTCGGATCTTGGGACCTAAATGAAAGAGAACTCCCGCACATTCATGCTCCACAAAATTTTGGATTTTTGAAAATGAAAATGTAGAGCTTTTAAAATGACCAACATTTTTACATGTGTATATAAAGCGTTGCAATTTCGCACATTCTTGAAAGCACCATTGTGCACTAACGCTACTCTGATTATTTTACCGTACCCCTTCAGTCATTTGACTTGAAGCCATGTATCATGAAATATTGAACATAATTAATTGCTTAAGTAATTTTACAGTAATTCCAGGTCATTAATGTCTATTTTGTGTGGTCACATTTTCCTACATCATCCCGCATATCTTTTATTCCAGTCTGATGTTGGCCTCCTTTCATTTAAATGGCTTCAATTTGAGGTTCACTTCTTTGTTCACTCAGAATGTTTATGGTATACATTTGCATATTCATTTAAAACCAAACAGATTTTTTTTTTTTATATGTTTGCTGTACACCACACCGACAGCTAAGGTCACATTGTGGCGAGAGTGTTTAACGTAGCATCATGAGTAACTGGGGGTTCAGTATCGTTGCTCTAGGGATACTTTGACATGATCACACAAGTGAGCAGAGGATTGAACCCACAACCTTTGGGTTGCGAGCCATGCCGCCAAGCCTCCTTTTTTCGGGAATCTTCACTAAGTGACAGGTTTTCCCCGCTGCACCGTGCAGGGATTGGAACATCAGTGTAAATGAAATCTTCACTACACAGAATAATCATCACTTACTTATGTTTTCATATGACTCATGCAAGGGCCGCACGGTGGATGAGTGGTTAGCACATTGGCCACACAGTCAGGAGGTCTGGAAGACCAGGGTTCAAGTCTCCGTTGGGCATCTCTGTGTGGAGTTTGCATGTTCTCCCCGTGCGTGTGTGGGTTTTCTCCGGGTACTCCGGTTTCCTCCCACATTCCAAAAACATGCATGTTAGGTTAATTGGCGACTCTAAATTGTCCATTAGAGTGTGAATGTGAGTCTTTGTTTGTCTATATGTGCCCTGCGATTGACTGGCGACCAGTCCAGGGTGTATCCTGCCTCTTGCCCAAAGTCTGCTGGGATAGGCTCCGTCATCCCCGTGACCCTAATGAGGATAAGCGGTATAGAAAATGAATGAATGAGAGACTCATGCAGAGCAACTTCATGTTTTATTGCCTTTCTGTTTTCTTCTCTCTGAGCTGTAATTGTGTATGTTTGCCGTTAATTGTTTTCTCATTTTTATTCTTATACCGCCTATCACAATTGGTACCCCACTTTGGGAACCTAGGCTTTCAATGTGTTGATTGTGCAGCGTCTGTTGCTAGTGAACAATGGCAAATGAAAACACAGTGTCCTGGCGCAGAATTTAATAGAATAATCCCAACTTTTATTGCAAATGTTGATCCAAAATCAGAGGGTTTGGAGGCATAGGCAAAATGGACACTTTTCAAGGTGTATTGTTTATTTTTCACCGTTAGGTGTGGAACATAACTCCAACAAAATGGGGTTATCTACTAAATGAACTCCTAAGTCACTCAGACTGTACACAAAATACATAAAATACATTATTAACAAATAATTAAATGCAAGAATCAATTAAACTGTAATAAAATGAGAGCAACTCCTTACATTAATCCCTGTGTTTGGCTTGCAGGTCTGCATTTTCTTAAAATACTGCCCCAGATCTCATTCAAGCATCCAGTATTCTTTATTCTTTATGATGGTTGCTACAGTTGAGCTGTTAGGACCAAAAGAATGGCCATTATTGGTGGACGTTTCTTCTCCCTGAGTTTCTATGATGTTCATTTTCAATCCCATGGTGATGATTTTCCTTTTTGTGGCACACTGCCGCTTGGCACATAATGAAGTCCAAAAAGTTATCTAATAAGTGACATTTGGAAGAAATATCAGCAGTCACGCAACTTGGACTCACATCGGACGAGGGGTCACAATGTTGATGACTAGATACCTGACTCGACTTGCGACTCGACTCGGACGTTGACATCAAGTGAGTCGGGGCGTGACTCGAATTTTAGTCTGACGATTTGGAAAATACTAGTTTCAGTGAGTATGGTGAGTAAAATGTGTTCACATTCAAGGAGCTTACTTGAGACATGACTTGAGATTGAAGACTTGAGATTTGCCCAAAACACGGACTTGGTCCCACCTCTGAGAAATAATGATGTCTTCATTCCCAAACCAGCAGCTGCAATGGACGTCAAAGAGCAGACGCAATTAGCTGTAATGAAAAGGGCAGGAGAGGCGGTGAGAAAACCCGAGGAGGGGACAGCTGGGCCATTGATTTTGATTGGTTATGCTGAAAATGCGAGAAGGCAAAGAGCATGAATTGCACGAGGGCCATTTGGGTGTGTGTTTGTGCGTGTGTGTGTGTGCACGCTCTCTCTCTCTCTTAAAAGCGCCTGTTGTTATTTGTGTGCAGCACGTGGTTGCTATGGTGATGGCGAGTCTGACATGGGCTTTCAGTGTTCAACCCCACATTTTTTTGAACACGTCTTTGTTGCCTAATGGTATTCATTTGTTTCTTATGTTTTTGAGTCTCATTTGCAAGCGTGCATGTATATTCCGTTCGTCCTAAAGGTGTTGCGTTCAGGAAGGCACTTGCCACTGACGGGATCTTACCGGACATGAACCAGAAATGCAGAAATTATTAATACTTGTCGTTTTTAACAACAACGAAGTAAAAGAAAAAGAAAGTGAAAAGTGACGTGGAGTCGCTAAACCGGAAAAAAAGGAGCTACCTTCTGGAAGGATCTACCCCTAGGAAGTGGACATTGTGGAGACTTCCTCCTCCCAGTGAGCCTGACTCTCCCTGCCTTGCAACGCCCCTTTCGGTGTGAAAGTCAACCACAGAATTAAAAGTAAGGAGCTGTTCTCCTTTTATGACCCTGTTTTCTTTGTCCTTCATGTGTTCTGTGTATAGTGTGAGTAACTTTGCGTGCATTTAGAGATAAGTTGTACTCGTACGTACCGAGGACCTCTTATCACGTAAAGCATCCGGGCAGTGTAATCTGCACTTCAGCCATTTCACTCGAGTGATGCGATACGGACGGCCAACTTCAACAGATCGTTGAAGGGGAGGCTGGGAGGCATAATTAGCTGTGGCTATATGGTAAACAGGCCCCTGAATGGTTTCTTATTCAAGTGTGGTGGCAGTAAAAAGGAGAGCTAAGGAGGGCGTTACACAACATCAGTGAACGGCTTGCAGATGCTTGTTTTTTTTGAGGAGGAACAATACTGACGTGGAGACTTCGTGTGTGTTTAGAGTGCCTTCTCATTACACAGTGTTTTGGTCAGATGTACTCCCGTGCGGTATTATTTGTTCTTCATTGAATTTCCAGTTAAGCTATTGTTTATCATCAGCGGTGTCATGACGACCGACTCACGTGATGAGACGAGGAGAGGTGCACTGAAAAGAAACGACTGGACAAATAAATCCAAATTATGATCATATACTGTATAATACGCTGTTTTTATATTATCTATGTGTCTTTATTTAATTTACGGCTGTTTTGCTGTCCTTTTGATATTTAGAATGAAAAAACTTATGAAGAATTTTGAATAGTAAAAAGTAACAAATACATAGATATACTGTACATGCAGCACCTTATACATACTTAAAGACAAATCTTTGTGTTTTTATCAATTTCAACATTTTAGCTTTTTGCTCTATTTTCCACTTTTTCAGGGTTTTTGTTTATTTTATTTCCACAGACATCCCCTGCACCACGTGCATGTTTTGCGGCTGTACATTCTTGGATTTGTTGAGCTGAGTTGCATTGCGGACGGATTTTTACAGCTTTGCACGGCATCTTGGGGGTGTAACTCACTCCCACACGCTTGCTTGGCGGATTCTTCACCTTGGGTGATGGCTTGTATTTATTTAATAAATAGATGCATAACACTTATATGTGCACCCTTATTCGCTAAATACAGCACCAGTGTCACTAAATTGTCAACACGGACGTCCTCCATGTGTGAGGTGTGTTATGAAACAAATCTGACAAATCTTAAGCAAGATTGATCAAATGTAGAATTACTACAGCTTTGCTTGGACATCAACAAGTAGCGAGCGTTTTTTTTAATTCTGATGGAAAAAACAACTGACACTGGGAACACCAAGGTAGATTGGATCGCAAGCGCTTAATGAGCGCTTCCATTGATGCTTTGTACGCTGCCACTTCCATATTACCATTCATTAATTCATTCTTAGAAGCCATGCCATACTCCAGTGTGATTGGCTTTTGGCTGACCTGTTTTTGTGATACAAACAAGAAATCTTGTCACGTTTTAATCTTGTGAGATCTCACCGCACAAGACACCCTAGATGAAATTATGATTCTCAGAAGGTCACAGTGTTGGTTCTACTGAATCTGAGCGCTGGCTTCGATACAGTAGACCACACTATTCTTTTATCTCGTTTAAAACATGTCGGCCTCTCTGGTGCTGTTCACAGATGGTTTACTTCTTACCTCACAGACAGGACTTTTATGGTCAGTTTAGATACCTGCTCTTCTAAGGTCCATGAAATCACATGTGGTGTCCCCCAGAGTTCGATTTTAGGCCCAGTGCTTTTTAACCTGTACAGTCACTATCTTTTAATCCTTCATCACAAGTGAAAAACCTGGGCGTGATTTTTGACTCTGCACTGACTTATTTTCCACACATCAAGGATATCACAAAGATCGTTTTTTTACCATCTAAAGAGCATCGCCAGAGTTTGCCCCATTCTCTCTCGGACCGACACGGAGACGCTCATGCATGCTTTTATCACCAGTCGTTTTGACTACTGTACTACCCTGCTTTCTGGTCTTCCCAAAAAGACTACATCAGGTTTACAACTTTTACAAAATTCATCTGCACGTGTCCTGACAAACACCCGGAGGCGGGCCCACATTACACGGGTTTTAGAATCATTGCATTGGCTCCCTGTGTGCTTCAGGATCAATTTTAAGGTTCTTTGTTTAATAATTTATGTGTCTTAACGGACTTGGGCCTTCTTATCTTTCCGAACAGTTTTACCTCATGAACCCTCACGGTCTCTGCGCTCTTCCGACAGCGGGCTCCTAGTTATTCCCAAAGTCAGGACACACACTTTTGGAGAGGCTTCTTTTCAGTTCTATGGCCCTCTTCTCTGGAACAGTTTGCCAAAGGACCTCAGAAAACCGGACGCCAGAAAACGTTTTTAAGAGCAGGCTAATGACCCACCTTTTTAGTTTATCTTTTAGCTAATGTTCATTATTATTTATTTATTTTCTCGTTTATTTCTTTGTCTTATCCTGATATTTTGTCATAATTTATTGATAGTTTTTAATTGCTTTTTCTTATTGGTTTTATTACTCTTATATTCTCCCAGTTTTTCCACTGAGGGGGCCCTCTGCCTCAGAAGCGGGCGTCGGCAGTAACTGCCTGGGTGTTGTCCTGTGGGTACCCAGGTGGAGGTGGGGCGTCCATGTGTCGATGCCCTGGCGGCTGTGGTCGATGCCATGCTCTCGGTGCAGACGGCTCCTCTGATGGAGTTTTCCTCTCCCGTTCATCTGTACTCAGCATTATGACCTTAAGTTTAACCTTCTTATTCTAGTTATATTGAGGCGTGGGCGTGGTTGGGACAGGGGCGGGGGGTGCAAATGATGATGCGTGCGTATACTGGGGACGGGAGGGTTAGGGCGGGAATGATTTGAATCTGCAAAGCACTTTGTGTTACACGTGTGTATGAAAAGCTTTATGCTTTATGAATAAAGTTTGATTGATTGATCGATCGACCCCTATTTGTGATATATCCTGCACCTACGGCTATTACCGCACGGTTGTTGTCACTTATCTCAAAAGATGTCTAATGCTGATCCCAAGCCTGCAATAATGGGATGGTTGTGTTAGGAAGAACATTTCTTCCCTAGTATACACAATACTGTATATTATATAAGGTCTACTGTATATTAGGTTTGAAATAAGAATAGTAGCAAATCTCTTTAAAAAGTCACATGCATGCATATTGCAGTGTCAGTCTTTTTGCAAATCAGTCAACAGAGATTGTTCTGACCATGTTTTTGATGTCTTGCCGTGTTCGACGTTTACTTTTCCCCCTTAGTTCAACTCCCTGCACTCCTCCAGACCTTGGGTTCCTCTTCGAGGTGTGAACCCTGCCAAAGTGTGAAAGGACTCCCTGGTGAGCCAGGTGCACCGGGACCTAAAGGCTCCATGGGAATTCCAGGTCACCCTGGCGGGACTGGCTCTCCAGGATACCCAGGAACTCCTGGATTGCAAGGTTCTCCGGGCGTCAAAGGTAATGTGGGCAAGCAATGATGAATGACTCCTTTAGGCACCGACATATGAAAAGATGAATGCAAAGCACAGGTCAATGCGAGTAGACAGTGGTGCCTCCGAGCCAGTGGTCAGCTTGGTGTTACTAAAACCGGAGCAAAGATGTTCAGTCTTCTCTTCCTTGATGAATGCAAAAACAATAAATGACAACATCTCTTCATGAACACAACAGCGGGGGCAAATTTACAGCAGCTTTCAGCAGCGATTAAAATCCAAACGGTGCCAGCAGCTAACAAATTGGATGTGTTGATGCTCAATGCGCCCCGTACAACAAGCTTATTAAACAAGCGAACACCCGTAAAAGTCAGCAGAGCAAAATCAAATAAATACCGCGTGCGAAACCAACTTAATGAGCTGCTTTTGATTTAGCACCCCTTCAAGTGGCTAATCATCCGTGAAGGATGCCAAACTATGACATCTCACTTCTGAATGTGATTTCACCTCGTTAGTTCAAGGGAAGAGCACCTATAAAAAAGTGTTTGTTGTGGCGGAGGACGTTAATAACACTGATTAAGAGACAGCCTGACTAGGATCAAGCAAAATGTGCAACTAGGATCCTCGCATATTCAGGGTTTGGTACCGGCCGTATTGGCAGATTTGTGGTCAAAACTGTTTTTTTTGTTTTGTGGGAAAATCCGCCATTGTGTGCTTAAAATCTCCATAACTGGACAAGAGGTCATCGATACGCACTCCTCAGTCACGGCCGAACCGAAAATAACAAAACACGTAACGCCTGTGGATCACACAACGTAACTGTGCCACACGGACCATCCGGGTAGCGAAATTAATGCTTACACACTAATATACATGCAAAGTAATACTATTTTTTGCTTCTGTATTAGCCGGGACAGGAAGGGACCCAGCATACCTTGCGGGTTATAGATTTGCACAGAATTGTTTTCGTTTTGCATGTATGTTTGTGTGTAAGCGTTCATTTCATTACCCGCACACTTTGTGGATAGCAGGGATCTTTATCTGCAAGGTATGCGGTTCATGAATTCTCAGCATCCTTGAGAACGGCATATACTACATTGTGCAATTACAGAATGGGTTGTTCTCAAATTAGAAGACACGCTGCAAGAGTAGGTTACTTGCAATTGAAAAGCGCACCCAAATAAGTAACAAACATGACGACACAAAGACGAAATCATGGCGAGTATGATTGGCCGTAAGTCTGACCGATTTACACCGTTCAAACACTCGTATGCAGTTTGAAGTCTGCATTTTGACACGACTTGAAAGGGAGAGTCTGCCCGACTGACTTATTATGCTGCAACACCTTAAATCCAGCCTATGAATTTTACACACCAGCTCTGTCATTCATTGACTCCCAAGAATCCGAGAGTTCNGGAGGGTTAGGGCGGGAATGATTTGAATCTGCAAAGCACATTGTGTTACACGTGTGTATGAAAAGTGCTTTATGAATAAAGTTTGATTGATTGATCGATCGACCCCTATTTGTGATATATCCTGTACCTACGGCTATTACCGCACGGTTGTTGTCACTTATCTCAAAAGATGTCTAATGCTGATCCCAAGCCTGCAATAATGGGATGGTTGTGTTAGGAAGAACATTTCTTCCCTAGTATACACAGTACTGTATATTATAGAAGGTCTACTGTATATTAGGTTTGAAATAAGAATAGTAGCAAATCTCTTTAAAAAGTCACATGCATGCATATTGCAGTGTCAGTCTTTTTGCAAATCAGTCAACAGAGATTGTTCTGACCATGTTTTTGATGTCTTGCCGTGTTCGACGTTTACTTTTCCCCCTTAGTTCAACTCCCTGCACTCCTCCAGACCTTGGGTTCCTCTTCAAGGTGTGAACCCTGCCAAAGTGTGAAAGGACTCCCTGGTGAGCCAGGTGCACCAGGACCTAAAGGCTCCATGGGAATTCCAGGTCACCCTGGCGGGACTGGCTCTCCAGGATACCCAGGAACTCCTGGATTGCAAGGTTCTCCGGGCGTCAAAGGTAATGTGGGCAGCAACGATGAATGACTCCTTTAGGCACCGACATATGAAAAGATGAATGCAGAGCACAGGTCAATGCGAGTAGACAGTGGTGCCTCCGAGCCAGTGGTCAGCTTGGTGTTACTAAAACCGGAGCAAAGATGTTCAGTCTTCTCTTCCTTGATGAACATCTCTTCATGAACACAACAGCGGGGGCAAATTTACAGCAGCTTTCAGCAGCGATTAAAATCCAAACGGTGCCAGCAGCTAACAAATTGGATGTGTTGATGCTCAATGCGCCCCGTACAACAAGCTTATTAAACAAGCGAACACCCGTAAAAGTCAGCAGAGCAAAATCAAATAAATACCGCGTGCGAAACCAACTTAATGAGCTGCTTTTGATTTAGCACCCCTTCAAGTGGCTAATCATCCGTGAAGGATGCCAAACTATGACATCTCACTTCTGAATGTGATTTCACCTCGTTAGTTCAAGGGAAGAGCACCTATAAAAAAGTGTTTGTTGTGGCGGAGGACGTTAATAACACTGATTAAGAGACAGCCTGACTAGGATCAAGCAAAATGTGCAACTAGGATCCTCGCATATTCAGGGTTTGGTACCGGCCGTATTGGCAGATTTGTGGTCAAAACTGTTTTTTTTGTTTTGTGGGAAAATCCGCCATTGTGTGCTTAAAATCTCCATAACTGGACAAGAGGTCATCGATACGCACTCCTCAGTCACGGCCGAACCGAAAATAACAAAACACGTAACGCCTGTGGATCACACAACGTAACTGTGCCACACGGACCATCCGGGTAGCGAAATTAATGCTTACACACTAATATACATGCAAAGTAATACTATTTTTTGCTTCTGTATTAGCCGGGACAGGAAGGGACCCAGCATACCTTGCGGGTTATAGATTTGCACAGAATTGTTTTCGTTTTGCATGTATGTTTGTGTGTAAGCGTTCATTTCATTACCCGCACACTTTGTGGATAGCAGGGATCTTTATCTGCAAGGTATGCGGTTCATGAATTCTCAGCATCCTTGAGAACGGCATATACTACATTGTGCAATTACAGAATGGGTTGTTCTCAAATTAGAAGACACGCTGCAAGAGTAGGTTACTTGCAATTGAAAAGCGCACCCAAATAAGTAACAAACATGACGACACAAAGACGAAATCATGGCGAGTATGATTGGCCGTAAGTCTGACCGATTTACACCGTTCAAACACTCGTATGCAGTTTGAAGTCTGCATTTTGACACGACTTGAAAGGGAGAGTCTGCCCGACTGACTTATTATGCTGCAACACCTTAAATCCAGCCTATGAATTTTACACACCAGCTCTGTCATTCATTGACTCCCAAGAATCCGAGAGTTCTCTGCTGGGAATCGCAAGAACGCATTCACTTTTCTTTTTTGCGGTCCATCATTAAAAATGGCGTTGAGGAACATTTAAATAATTTGTATCTGTTCTGTAGCGGCATCCGTCAGAAAGAAGGTTGTTCCGGCAGACGTTTATGTTCTAATTAAACAAGAACAGTACAGCTATTTGTACAGTCGTGCAGTGGTGATTGCTCTAAGAGGGAAAGGGATGCTCAGGTTGCCTTCAGATGTCTCAGAAAGTGGTGAAATATGTTCTGCTATGTGTACATTAAATTGACTAAATAAACGGTAGAATACCTTCATATTTTGTTCTAAACAGATAACCGACACAACATTCATCCCCACGGATTTAAAATTATTATTATTTTTACACAGCATTGCATTGTTCCCCTGCACAAATCTGGACGGTCATTGGATAAATACTGGACTTTGTCCCGCCCTTTGGGCACTGACCGTCTCTGGAGGTCCATGGGGCAGGGGTCTGGCCTGGACATTCGGCTTCTGCATGATGATTGGATGATCTTTGAGAGGCGGAATCCCTTTTTCATTGACAGTAAAATGAGCAAACGAGCAATCTTGGAATATAAACCTCCACTCGAGCATTTTCCAAGTTTTTCTTTCCGTTGTTTTGAACTGATCCAGAGACTTTTGCAAACCTCAGCGACTTTTTTGTAAAAACAGACAGGAACGGAGGATAGAATGTACTTATAAATAAGTAAATACATTTTAAAGCAATTATGACATGTTCCTAGGTGATATAGGGCCAAGAGGGTTCAAGGGCAGCAAAGGAGAGGGTCACCAGGGACGTCCAGGAGCACCTGGACCGCCAGGTATGTAAAAACACCTTTGGCTTTATTTAGCATTTTGTGCATAAATTGTGTATGAAACCCAATTCCAGCAGGCTTTTCCCACCCTTCTTTTCTTCTAAAGGGTCTCGAGGTCCTTCTGGCTTTGATGGAGTTGGCCAGCCAGGAAACCAGGGTATTCCTGGAGAACCAGGGCCTCCTGGAGCTCCCGGTAAAAGGGGTAACCCAGGGATACCGGGCATATGTGACCTATCCATGTGTTATCAGACATACAACCTAAGGGAACATTACAGCAAAGGACCCAATATCTGATGGCATCCACAGCAGCCACGGACAGAGGTGCTCCTCGCTTTAACAGCCACGTGGATCCAGAGACGATTTACTGTATCACTGATTCACGAAGGGACTGTTGACTGCTGCCGAAGCACAGCGGCACTGGAGGCAGACATAACCTCATGTTGGGTCAAACTGAAATGGGTTCCACGTGATTGATCGATATGAAATTCCTGGTCATAACATCAGCCGAGGGAGATATTGTGGGTACTTCTTGCAGCAGGGTTGTTTAAATAACATGGTTCTATTTCGCACAAAAACAGAGTAGCACCAACGTAATTATTACTTATTTATGTCATTTTTTTGTGCTCCGAGAGAGATAATCTGTCGATGATATTGTGTGCTAAATACCTCTACTCCATTACACACTTCAGGAAATTTCCTTTGAAACATTAGCAACATGTCTGATTCATTAAAAAAATAAATATAACATGTAAGTGGTACAGATAGTGGAGGGATGCCATTTTAAATACAGCGAATTATCCAATATATACAGTAAAAAAAATAATGAAAACATATTTAAATCATAAAATCCCAACCAACCCCCCCCCCAGACAAAAAAACCCAACAACAAATATAAGACTGCAGAACAAACCAAGGACAATGGGACATGCTTCATAAAAAGTCCAGAACAAATAGTCATAACAACTCGGTGTCCAAAAAAATTCAGGCCGTTTGCAAATGGAGCAACAAGGCACTCCTGGAAGACGCCAAAGAAACAAGGAAAAACAAATAAAAACCTACCTGCAAAAAAGATGCAAGTGCAAAAGAGTAGGAATCAAAACTTTGTATGGATGCCACCAACGGGCAAAATGGCAGCAGGAACTAATTGAACCATGGTCACCATGAGGAACAATCAGACATCGGAGGGCTGGTGATTGATGATTGTGTCCAGCTGCCTCGGTGCGCCGCCTCCTCGCCAACGGTCCAAGTTGCTTTCAAACGATGCAAATTTTGGTATCGTATATATATTTCAATATTCATTGATTCATGAACAATTCAAACCACAAGCACAGCATATGTTAGCTCATAATTGCATAACATCTGGCGACCAGTCCAGGGTGTGCCCCACCTCTCGCCCAAAGCCAGCTGGGATAGGCTCCAGCATACACGCGACCCTAATGAGGATAAGCGGCGTAGAAAATGAGTGAATGAATGAATGCAGAGTCAGTCCATTCCAGTGCAGCAGTGCAAAGGGTAGCCTTTTGTTATGAGTGTAGTAAACATTTTTCATGCATAATTATGATAATTTCCCATATAATTTATGCAACATTGTACTAATGACGGCCTGTGTAGAGTCAATCCTATCGAGATTTTACTGTTTGTTGTATACCCTCTGCATTATAGTATTAACTGCCCTAAAGAAAAGACTTGAGTGCCGATTTGTAAATTCAAGACATGGTGGGTAGCATGCCAGCTAGTGTGCTTGCCACCAGTTTTTTGGCAGTTTGGTAAAGATAAGCAGATTCATTTCAGTCTCTGACATGTTTTCTATTGCTTTGGCTGTGTTTATTATTGTGATTGGCTGTCTGCATTAGGGATGAGGATTTAACAACATTTCCATGATTTACTATCAAGGAATCCCTATGAATGTTCTTGCCGCCGGTTTTAAGGCCAGTGGCATATTAAGCTGATTAATGGTGCCCGAGGAGGTGTCCGTAGCCGATAAAAGCAAATGTCATGTTCTTCATAGACCACTAACAACTAGTCGAGACGGAACAAACAGCGCCTCTGCTGGTTGCATCCAAGTAGTGCAGCCCAGTACAGGGGGCAGCGATGTATACCACATGCTGTACATCAACGGATCCGGCAGGATGTCAGCTAAAAGCTTAACCAAACCAATTTTAGAAAAAAAAAATGAAGACAATTGAAACCACAAGCTCTTAAATGGGGCAATTGTGGAAAACAAGCAAGCAGTCGTAGACCCGCAAATTTCATGAAGAATCTCAAAACAACATGTGGCAAACTTGGCACCGTTTGGCATACTTGGCATACTGCATACACAAAAATATGAACAACTGCGCTGTGCAGGCGCCAGTCCCATGTTCAAGCGCAATGTGTAACCCGTTTATCGTGGGATATAGGTTTCCAAAATAGCCCCGCAATAAGTGAAGTCGGCAGAGTAGCCAACTTTGTTATTTTACAATGATTATATATGTTTATAGGCTGTACAAGCCCTCACCATACACTTTATACACTTTTCTCTGACTTTTTCTCATATTTATCTCTCCTGTAAACGTTCTTTAGGTTTAGTAGATTTAAAAAAAGAAGTGTCACGTTTTGTCTTGCGGTGTGGCGGCTCCAGCCCGGGGAAGCGGAAGCGGATTATTATTAAACGTTGCTATGCAGCGGCAGAATCCACGACTGAGCAGTAACATTGACAACCAACAATGTTTCTGCACTAAACAACGCACCGCTGCGTGACTGTCCTTCTACTTTACCTCTTTTTGTGCGATGGTTAGCGTCGTCATTTGCCATTCGGATACGGTGCCTTTAATGGTGGAGAACGGTTTCGGCGACATTGCGGGTGTTGTCGGGGGTAAAACTTGCAAACACACAGCACTTCAGAGTCACACTGCTGGCGATGGAACATTTATGTACATTTGGCAAATACCACAAATTCTGTACTGCGCAGGAACGCATGGAGAAGATTGACAAAGGTCTACAGGCCAGTAGCCAATCAGGACGCAGAACACAATGCACATTCATAGACAAAAGATTCCGTGAGATAGCGAGCCTGCGAAAGGTGAACCGCTATGTCGAGAGGGAACACTATAATTAGGCTTTCAGACACCAACGTAGTCACATTTTATTTCCATTTTTATCCATGTACCCCCTATTGATTTCTAGATGATCAAACATTATGCTCATTTCTGCATTGTTTCATGATGTCAGAATGAAGCTGAAACAAAATCAAGCTTTCCTAAAGATTTCTACAACAGAACCGCTTTTGCAAATGTTGCAATGTTTACTATTTGCTTGTTGAGAGTTGCGTTTTTTTGGATCATGGATTTCTAGTAGGCCTCCGATGTGAGTGGGTACATTTCTTTATGCATACTTTGCCAGTGATTTTTATGCATGACTCGTGTTTAGTTATATTTGAGGGACCCGAGCTGTTTAGGACATTATCTTGCATAATCCTTTCAATGTCTTAAAAGAGGGAATTCAGATAAGCTCAGTCATTTGCAGCTATTTCCGATTGCAGGTAGCTGGATTTCCCGAGAAAAATATGTTGCTGGGTTTAAATGAGCTGCTCCAGACAAAAAGGTACAGCTACAGAGTAGGCAGCAAAACATCGTGTGCAGTGAGCAGGACATTTTGCTCCAACTGGGATGGTACTTTGCCAATTAGTTGCAGATTAAATACGGTTTCCTTGTCGGAATTGGCTTCTCTCTCGAATTCCTCTGAACAGGAGTTTATTATTCCGTCTATGGCGGAGACAAACATCAGCGCAAAACTGTCATCTGGAACCCTGACAAATGCCTTGTGGGATAACAAACGTAACAAGCTCCTCTCTCCAGGGTTCACCCTTCAGGAGGCCGACTTCTAAACTGTTGTTTTTCCGTTTCATATGGTACATTTCAACTTGTCAGACTTTTAGTTGGCAAGTTCCAAGGTTTTCCCCAAAGAATAACAAGCTTTGGTGTGGTTGTTGAAGTCACAAAGAGGACTTTTTGTACGTATGTATAAGGGAAACACTCCAGCTGAACAAGTTTCTGATTTTTAAGTGGCAACTTATCTTCCTTGTTACTTCATTATTTACTGCATCCGACAGCGGAACTTATCTTATTCGATTCTTTGTCGAGTGTCTGCGAATCACAGGAACTTGAGTCTTTGTCGAGGACCAATGACTCCGAAAAACGCAAGAATTGGCGAGGACTGGTGAAACAACGAATCTCAAGTCTTTGTCCAGCACCTTCGAGTCGGTGCACCTTGACCCTTCATCGAGCACACGTAAATCCATAAAACTTGAGTCTGTGTCAAGCACCCACGAGTCAGTGAACTTCGAGTCTTTGTCAAATACTCCGATTAAGCCACTGACTAGTTTTTTGAGAATCTGCAAGTCAGCTCAAGGCAGTCACCTGCAAGTGACATTCGAGTCCTCGTGAAGTACCCATTAATCCGTTAGGCATCTACAAGTCAGAGAAACTTAAGTCTTTGTCAAACACCCGCGAGGCCATAAAACATGAGTCTTAGTGGAGTACTTGTGAATCAGTGATACTCGAGGCTTTGTCGAGCGCTAGTCAGTCAATGAAACTTGAATTTTAGTCGAGCACCTATGAGTCAGTGACACTCAAGTCTTCATCGAGTACCCATTAATCAGTGAAACCTGAGTCTTTGTCGAGGATCTGTGATTCGGCGAAACTCCACTCTTCACCTAGCGCCAGCGAGTCAGTAAGACTCTAGTCTTGGTTGAGCACCTGTGTGTCAGTGACACTCAAGTCTTCATCGAGTACCCATTAATCAGTGAAACCTGAGTCTTTGTTGAGCATCTGTGATTCGGCGAAACTCGACTCTTCACCTAGCGCCAGCGAGTCAGTAAGACTCTAGTCTTGGTTGAGCACCTGTGTGTCAGTGAAACTTGAGTCTCCTTTGAGGACCAGTGTTGCAGCTCGAACAGGACGGGCTAAGGAGGGTTCATTTGTGGCAAGGACACGGTCTTTTTTTTTCACATTTAGAGTAGTCAGGTTCAGTAAAAATGTGGTGAGTTTTCAACGACCCATTCATGAATCACTGCCAAAGTTATCAATACAGTAGAAAGCAAGTAAGGGGGCGGCATTGCTGATATTGATACCAATCAATACTTTTGTCGTGAAAATTATAATCAAAATGAAGTACAAGACAAAGGCAAAAAATAACAACATTTTTCCATCCGTTCGCTTTCTCTTCCAATTACCCCCATTGGGGTTACGGGTAATTCCGCAACAATTGTAGCCACAAAATGTATGACCAATTTAACCTCATGTGAACAGTACCAGACAACATCAACAAAATGGTTCGAGGGAGGTGTCAGTCAAAAGTTCAGAGGTGTTTACGTGCCACGGTGTGGCGAGTGCATCCGGGCTAACTGAATTTTCCATCAATAAGTGGAAAATGTGCTTGTTTGACAAAAAGGATGAACGTGTGCAGCAACGTGGATGTAAGGCTCGGTGTGAAAATATCATTGCCAAAGTAACAGGGCCAGTTTAAATGAGTGCGACTGGTCTACCATTACAGCCTGCACTTAAAACTGTATCCTGGAATGGTGTGTTATCACTCGAATCACGACAAACTACACTTTCTAATGATGCATTTAGTAGGCACGCAAATAGTGGGCGCGGGAAACCCTGGCTTCGTCATGAAAATAGCAGACGGCCAGCTGGCAGCAAGGAGTTAAGCAGGGGAAGGATAAATTGAGGTCACTGTTTGAGGATATGCAGCTAATGAGTAGATATTGAACAACCATTTTGCCCGCCAAAACAAATACTGAAAACTCAATAACACAAAAACAATACTTTTGAGATAACAAATAATAATAGAGTGGATGTTATGGGCCCAATATCATAAAATGCAATTTCACTATAGCGGAAAACCAATTTATGTGTCCTATTATCCAAGTTGTTGATGTTGTTGATGGTGGTCCATTCCTCAGCGAGTCGGCCTGGACACTTCCTGTTTAATGTGCTAATGCTGTGTACACATTCCGTTGCATTTCCAACAATACGCAAGACAAATTTCCCTTTCATGTTTGTTGTTGTTTTTTTTAATTAATTCTACACTGTGAGTTTGAAAGTTGTAATAGTTTTTCCGTGTTGTTGGTTTGTTTTTTCAATGCTGGTGTGCAATGACGTGATCAGTTGTAATGTTTTGTAGCTGTCAATCATAAGTAGCAGATGTAGTTTCAGGAATCCTATTTATAATATACAGTATCCTGACAAGATGTCTACTCCAAGTACTGTTTATCTATACTGTAGATCTGTAAAATATGTGTGCACTTATATGTTTTGAAGACATGATTGCATTTTTAGAAATGTATTTTATATGAAAATAAAGATAAACTATAAAACCTTTTGATCAGATAATTTGCAAGATTGATTTGGAATGTAAAATGCCATTAAAAACCATCACCATGAAGGTAAAAATGTGCATCATAAAAAGCTCAGAGAGGAGAAAAGTCCCCCAAAAATAAATATTAACAATCAACTATGAAAAATGCTGATCAGATCATTTAAAAATGTTTTTAATGTAAAATTCCATTAAAAGCCATTACAAAGCTCCTTTCCATCATGGACAACCCGCATCATCCAATGCACTGCATCAACTCCAAACAGAAGAGCAGTTTCAGTTGCAGATTACTATCACTGTCCTGCTCAACCGAAAGACAGAGAAGATCATTCCTCCCCCACGCCATGCAGCTTCAACACACCAGAGGGGGAGTAAGTTGGAGCAAAAACAATGTAATATTTTTGATCCTAATTATTTATTATTGCACTACATACAGGTGTTTAAAGTCTTAGGTTTTGTATTTATTTATTCTTATTGCATTGTTTTATTTTCTTATCTCTCCTGTCGTGCCTTAGTTGTTTTATGTTGATTAAGTGTTCAAGTTTATTATGATATTTTTGCAGTGCTGCTGGAAATATGAATTTCTCTCTAGATAAATAAAATATCTATCTATCTATTTTTAAGTGAAAATAAGCATCGGAAAAAAAGAGAGGAGAAATGGCCACCGATACTGGCGGTTCTTTTGGTCCGAACCGCTTGACTGTTGCAACCATCATGACCATTTCATGGATTCCACAAACTGTTACAAGGAGATCCTGGAGGAGAAGGGGAGGTGATCCTTCCAGACTAGCCCGGGACAATATTTTAAGAAGGTAGAAAGGCCTGCAAGACAACCAGAGGGATACAAGTAAGCCATTTTTTACTCTTTCATTTGAGTCGTTTATTTAATCTTTAAAAGCAGGTGGTCCTATAATGAAAAACGTACTTTTGATCCATAAACACAAAACTTCCTTGAGAACTAGCATCAGTTAAAAATAAATCAGGCGAACCACGCCAAAACAACATCACAAAGTCAACTGTGTGCTCCTTCCGCAACCCACACACACACACACACACACACACACACAAAGGACTCAAATCACGTTTATGGACATTCGGATATTCAAAAGCTCTTTAACACTGCACATAACTGCCAGGTCTTCTTCAAGCATGTTAAAGGATCTGCTCCTGGGAAAGCGACAGTGATAAGTGAGCAGCGTGGTGGTATCACTGAGATGGAAAGGTTGCTTGTGCTTGGCTGTGATTGATTTTGTACAAGAGGGTCACAAGTCGCACGTACGGAGACAAGCTTAAAAACCGCATTGTTCTTGAATGCTTCCTTCCCCTTAGTGGCTGATTTATCATGAGGGGACTTGAACTCACCGTGAGTCAGCAGGCCTCAGTCAGACAACAAGGACGAGGGCAGACGGTAAGTCAGCTCTAGTTTGCGAGATATTTCTTCATTGCAGATGTTGGTATTGATCTGTTACCAAGTACAACCAGGGCCAGTGATACCAATACTGTGTACTTGTGATTTTTCCACAGCTATGAATAATTTTGTGATTTTGCCTTTAATTTGTTGATCATGATTTGTAACCAAGACAAAACACATGACAATTTTTACAACAGAAATATAAACACTCTTGTTTTTCATGAGAGATCTTAAGAGATAAGATCTAAAACTTTCTGTACACAAAGCAAGTCAGTCTACATCTGTGCTAGTGTGCATTCATTATTCATAAATCATCCACCTCATAGGTGAGCCGTAGGTTGGCTACAATAAAAGGCCTCTTCAAAATGTGTGGTTTACCTGTATTGGTTCAGCTAATGTAACAATATTAACAAAACAATCAAAGTATTCCCTTTTATTACATACAATTGTGTAAGTAAAGTAAAATACACAGCTCAAAAAAAATGGAGGAACACTTTTTAATTCGAGTAGAGTAACCTATCAGTCAAACTTTTGGGATATTGATGTGGTCAGTTAAGTAGCAGAGATGTGTTTTCAAAGTGTTCCTCTAATTTTTTTTAGCAGTGTATTTACTGCCCATTTTGTATTCTTATTATTGCAAACTAATGCAAGTTAATAAACTTGACAGCTAAATATAACTTACAAAAATGCTAATGGATTTATGGTGTTTTTCATTCAGCATGAATGCCGCTTTGTTAACTTTCTGACATTTCCGGTCAAAGATGCAGACGACATCATCTGAGTACGAGTATGATGACTACAGTGATGATCCAGCCACGCTGGTAGCGCCGTGTAGTTCTGGTGCTGACAACTTCGTGGGAGCTCAGCTGTCCATCCTTTACCACTTCTTGTTTCTGCTCAGCCTCATTGGCAACGGGCTTGTCCTGGTCATCATTTACAGGTGAGTGACAGTAAGAATGTCAAAAAAACAGGAGACTCTGACCATTGAACTGCTATTGATTGAAAATTTCGGAGAGGCCGTTAATTAAGGAACAACAAATTGACAAGGTTTTTTTTTTTTTGTCTTGTCCAGCATCATAACAGCTGAATGGGAGTCAAGCTGCCTTTAAATGCTGAGCAAAATTTCTTTGCCAAGGGAGATTTCATAATCCAAACGAGTCTCCCTTGGCATTTGACTGCGTTTATTATGAATTTTGTTGCAACCATATTATAAACAACCATGATAATCACAATTTCAGCAACAACCAGATCAGTCACAGAGCAAAATGAGCAAAAATACAGGGGAAAGAAAAATAAAAATAATGATAATAATAATGATAATACTAATATATATATATATATATATATATATACACATACATACACATATATATACATATATATATAAGTCATTACCAGTTGCCTGCCACTACAATGATGTACTTGTTCTCTTCTTCTTCTTCTTCTTCTTTTCCATCACAGCTTTCAAGCGTCATGACACGTTGCTTTCAAGCGATCAGTTCATTAGCCATGATAGGTGCTGGCTCATTCAAACGTCTCATAGTTCATTCAGACATTCGTCCTTGTCATGTTAGAAATGACACGTGGGCTGCAAACACTGAATAATGAATACGCCCTTTCATTTGGTGCCTTCAAGGACACACTTTGTCTTATCTGTAAAGTAATCCAAAGCCACTTCATGCCTGGAATTTTGCAGCCTCACTTGCAATACTGAAATATCGATACTTCCGATACCAGCTCTTCTTGCCCTGATCTTGATTCGCGAATCAAAATCGATCAATACTTGCATACTCCAGTCGTTGGAGGTAATGTTTGTCAGAAATGTGAATAGATTTGCAAAGTATTGGTATCGGATTAATATTGCCAATACCAGCCTGACGTTTACTCAGTATCAGATGGGAAACAAAATCAGTGGTATCGCACATCACTAATTCCCTTTATTGCATTTTTTTTGCAAAAATAGGCTTTATTAATTCATGATTTATGGCTGTTTTTTTGGGTTGAGTTCCACCTATTACTAGTAGAAAAACTATATACATGCCTAAATGAAGCATTTTCAAGCATAAACATGGCAAAATGAACAAAAAAATAAATATAAGGTATTTTTTTCTTTAGTTGTCAGTAACGTTACATTGATGAGAGAAAAGTCTCGTATGATTCTATATGTCATATTTTCTCTTATTATGTCTACTACATTGGGTTATAGGAGTGTAAAGATGACTATAGGGGTGTTATTTCATGTCTCGAGGGCTCTAATAATGTTAAAAACAGCATTTAGAAGGACGTTTTCAGGTTTTTAATGCTCAAACTGTGAAAATACTCCAGTCATACATAAGAAATCCTACTTCGCAGAAATGTACACTGCCGTCCACTTAGAAATGTCCTTTTTTTAAATGAAGGTAACTTTAAACTAATCAGAAATACACTCTATACATTGTTAAAGTGGTAAACGACTGTTCTAGCTGCAAATGTCTGGTTTTTGGTCCAATATCTACAGCTGAGGCCCATTTCCAGCAGCTGTCACTCTAGTGTTCTACTAATACAATGTGTTGGCTCGTTGTGTCAGAAGGCTAATGAATGATTAGAAAAGCCTTGTGCAATCATGTTGGCACAGCAGAAGTTTAAGGAAGCTATCAAACCCACCTTCCTTGGAGCAGGTTGAGTGTGTGGAGCATCACATTTGTGGGGTCGATTAAATGCTCCAAATGGCCAGAAACATATTGCTGCTCAACCTGGTGGTGCCTTCCCTTCCTGGCCGTCTACATGCACATGTCCAACTGGATCTTTGGCCAAGCTTTGTGCAAGATGGTCGGCACTGCCTGCTACCTGGGCTTCTACAGTTCTGTCCTCTTTCTTACGCTTCTGTCCTTTGACCGAATTTCACCTTGTTGTCATTTACTCCTTGGGGACATCCCGGATGAGGAACCGGAGCTACGCGGTGGTCTCCTGCTTTGTGGTGTGGTTGCTCAGTGGGCTGGCGTGCATGAAGCCCATGATTCTCCACACTACTTTCGTCAGTTATGTTGACAACAACACCTACTGTCAAGAGTATCCAGGTGACTTGCCTTTCGTTGACGTGTCCCAGCTAAGGACATCCGGTTTTTACATGCAACTTTTCCTTTTCTTTCTATTCCCGCTGGCGGTTATCGTTTACTCCTATGTTCGTATCGCCATCACCGTCATCTCATCTAAATTGGTTACCAGGCTCAAGATTTAAATCAAATAAAAATAATTCTATTTATGGTACGTTCAACTAGTCCAGGGAGTGCCCCGCCTCTCACCCAAAGTCTGCTGGGATAGGCTCCAGCATACCCACGACCCTAATGAGGATAAGCGGTACAGAAATGAATTGAATGAATAATCTAAAATAAGATTCAACTAAAATTCCCAGACGCCCAAGGCTGTTGATTCATGGACATGTTCTGGCGTCAAGAGGCCTTTATATAGTGAGTCTGTGTGACATTAATGCGTATCATAGCAGAAATACGTACATACTATTTATGTATTTTAGGTTACCCCTCCAATATCGTTCCTGGTTAGACATTTGTCCTAGAAGCCGTCCTTTCAGGTTGTATTGATTTGTCTCCTTTCCTTCAAGTTTCTACGCCGCTTATCCTCATTAGGGTCGTTGGTATGCTGGAGCCTATCCCAGCTGACTTTGGGCGTGAGGCGGGGTAAACCCTGGACTGGTCGCCAGCCAATTGCATGGCACATATAGACAAACAAACATTCACACTCACATTCATTCTCTAATGGACAATTTAGAGTCGCCAATTAACCTAACATGCATGTTTTTGGAATGTTGGAGGAAACCGGAGTACCTGGAGAAAACCCACTCACGCACGGGGAGAACATGCAAACTCCAAACAGAGATGCCCAACGGAGATTCGAACCCAGAACCTCCTGACTGTGAGGCCAATGTGCTACCCACTCGTCCACCGTGCGGCTCTTTCCTTCAAGTTCCTTTGAACTTCAAGGTCCAATTGGTAAAGGAACTTTCCTTCAAGTTCCTTTACCAATTGGACCTCTCATTGTTTCGATTTCGATTGAAGCCATTAGAACTTTTTGCCTTGACAACAGTGATGTCCAAAGTGGGGATAGGGAGGATTGCTGGTTCGCCTTTAAGTTAACGCGGGGTTGGTAGTTTTTTTGGAGACACCTTGTGGCTGCGATTAGTTAAATGATACAGAGCATACTGGACGATTTCTGTTATGGAATACTTTTTATATGCTTCTGCCTCGGAGATTATGTGCCAGTAAGTAATGTGCAATTGTAATGATGTGATGCCTGTGTGGGTTGACAAATGTCCTTTTAGACAGCACTGTTGTTAAATTAGCAAATATTTACTTCTAGTTTGGAGATTGTAGCTGCTGTCTGCCACTGACTAACTACATACACATGATTTTCAGTCCATTTCAATTTGTGAACAGAAAAATGACGTTTTGGTGTTACACTTCTGCAGTTTGATATGTTTCGACACACCATCCAGGTATTAAAAATGTCTTCTTTGACAACATTCTGACATTTAATAAACAGGAACGTTTCTATTAAATCCACGGCACTTATTTCAGCTTCTGTGGCTTTTGTTGATGTTAAACATTTCCCCCTCTTCTTCTCTTGAGAATTCAATGCTGACAGAAACAGTGTCATGACACTCCTAAAAAAAGCTTGCTTTCATAACAGCTCAATCATAAATACAGGTAAACGCGACTTCTAGCCCAGTGTGGGCACAATGTGGCCCACGGGCTACATCCGGCTCTGTCGCGCGTCCTAATCCAGCCCGCTGGGCATTTCCAAATAATTTGTTTTAAACCTTCAACATCAAAACTGTATCCAGCAACATGACTTGTGGTGCTATTGTGGCACACTTGAGTCAGATGCAATCTGTAGCTTGTACAAAAAAAAAACAATCCAAACAACACGTTAACACGCGCACGACGCACAAAGTAAGCTCCCTACCACACCATGTGGACATGGGACTAAATATCTGTGCACAATATGCCCCAAAAAACACCAATGAAATCCTGCCACAAGGCATGCTGGGTAGCTTGTGCTACTTTCTCCCAACATTTTGCTGCGTGTGTAATATTTTTGCTTCATTGCCAAATATGTTGTGAGAGAAGTAAACAACATACTAAATAACATACTCTTGATGGCCAACGTTTTATTGTTTATAGTTCACATTGTTGTTGCAGCTGGAATACCCAGCATGCCTTGCGGACAGTTGGAAATAACAATTTTAAGTGGCATATTAGCTCTTAGTTATTGTTTATCACCCACATCGTAGCCCACAAACGGTTCAATGATGTCAGAAGAAGGGCAAAACAAAAACTATCAGCGCATCGGAGGCACACGGTGGCCACCGGTAAGGTAAGCATTTCCCCCCACTAATAAAGACAGTTGTATGTAGTAACCTGTTTTTGTAATATGAAAATGTAAGATAATATGTATATGTAATATGAATAAACAAAAACTATGCATAATGGGGATGAAATCCGAAGCAACTTGGGGGCAAAAGACGCATTGCCAAGCTGGTGGTCTGGCCCTTGTCACTTGTTGTGCTTGCATGCGAGATGAACTTTATTACCCAATTCGTTATCATCCTTTTTGCCATTCTGCCTTACACAATCAAAGATGTCAATACGTTTGATTGGCCGTTTTTTTTTACAAACGGTGTTTGATGGGCTCGGTTTTCTCGTGTCCCTGGTCGATTATTTCACCTCTAAGTCTTTTTCCTCAACCTTTTGGGAAGCAGCTGTAAAAATGGATGTGCATTTTTCTGACTTGAAATAGGATGCAGCCTCCCCCACATGATGAAGAATTTAGCAGAACATCGCTCACCAAGACAAGATGTTTCTCTTGTGTAAATAATACTGGTCTGCATCACCTCCACTTTTGTAGCAGCTTGGCGGTAATTCCAGAGAAATATTACAACCTGACCAAAGATTAGGGACAATATATATAGTCTACACCTGTAAAAAAAAAAAAAAGACTGCAGGAGAAAGTAATTTATAGTATGTCACATCTCCAACCATACTGTGGCTCTTCATTTATCACATTCCCATTGTGCCATCCCAGCACGAGTTCTGATTTAAACCAGATCCCTTGAACGGCTACCCTCCAGCATCAATGGCCTTAAATCCCTCCAGTGACAAGACGAAGCTTCATCCTGCGATTAATTGCAAAGTGGTCTTAAAATGTAGCCGGCGCACACTTGTTGGGGAGATAGGAAAACACAAAAATGAAGCTGTCAAAAATGAATTGCAGCCAAGTATTGCTTTCTAGTAAGAAGTCTGCGGCTTGTATTTCAAGAGATTTGTGCAGTTATTACACAAGTGGGAGGAAAGAGGAAGTGGAATTTTGTGTGTTTTTGTAGAGGACAGTGATATTCATAAGTGGGGGAAAAAGACTGAAGTTCACTGTTCACCCGTAAGCAGCAAGACGCCTTTTGTATGAAAAGCCTGACCTGATGCAAAAAAGCTTAGGTGGGCGAGTGGATGCAAATATGGAAACCTCAACTTCTGCTTCTGTCTGTACTTGATTAGAAAATGTGCATAATCACCAATATTTACTTACTAATTTTTTAAATGTTGGCATCACGCTTAAAAATACATTTATAATACAGTTCGATGGAAAAATAATATTGATTTTATGTTTGGTGAAATGTACAACACAACAACATAAACATGCCGAAACTATGGTCTTTTCAAAGTATATTATTTTCCACTAAAATAACAGCCATTATTTCCTAACTGGTAAGCGGTATAGAAAAAAATGAATGATTGCATTTATAGATTATTTGTATTTTTGATGATAAACGTGCAGATACAGTAACGTTTATTTTGTCTGAGTCACAATTGCAACAGACCCAAACAAACACCGGATAATAATGTGGATTTTTGAAAAATGTCAGATTTTCTGGGGAGAAAAATAGTGTGAAAATATGATTTTCTTTTTGTAAAAAAAAAAACATGTCTCATTCACCGCCGGTCTGTTGTACTGTAATTTATATTGATTTATCATCAATCATTTATATATGATTACTAAATGTATTCAAATGTGCCTGATATTGTGCAAACCGTGCTGTGGGGTTTTAGTGACGTGTGCACCAATCGGTCAAATTACCACTAGAACGGCTGCAATTTGCCTTGCACATGGAGAGTAGAACAGGTTGGAGCCGGCGAGCTTTCAGCGCACCTCCCGGTGAAGCCTTTTGCCACGAAACTGTCACTATGCCAGGCTGAATCAATCGGCACCTTCCCCTCCTGCGCCGCCACACCCATCGCAGCGCGCCTCGGTCTACCAAATTATCAAATTGGCTGCTGTTGTGGAAAAAATGATTTCTCAAGAAAAGAGAATGGCCGAAATAAAGACAGGGAGTTTGCGCAGGTTATTTCTTTTGCAGAAGAGGTCAGAGATCATACAGTGTGCATGGCAGTCTGCAGATGTCTGGCCGAGAGTGCCTTTCTGACTCTTATACTTCACTGGATACAAATGATTTACATTGTGAAAGCAGCGATCCATTCTTGGTGCCGGTTCGTCTGCGGGAAAGGTTGTACCAAAAGGTAATACAAGGGTGTCAACAGATGTTTCAGGACCCCCTATTGGTACTTCCTGGAGGGGTAGCATGGGAAAGAGCCTGATAAAGCAATGGTCTTCTGGCTGATCCAAATGTCATTTGTTTGGACAGAACTTACATCAAAGAATGACTTCCTGACTGAATGTTTTCTTGATGTTATCTTGTCTGTGGGGGGGGAGTTGATTGATTGATTGATGTAACACCCATGCTACATGGCAAACTCCAGTTGAGGGGTCAACCAAAGTTAAAATGCAATGCATGATGTCCTCAGATACAAAGCAATTCATGTAATAAGATATTGTTTGAAGTTATAGGTAGACTATAAAATTTCCCATCACACTGTCTTATGCCGGACGAAATTACCACAAGATACGCAACTCAAGAAATTAGAGCCCTTTGTCTTTATGCTTCACTGAAATTGTGCATTTTGTTAGGTGGTCCTTGAATGTATCATAGTTGTGTGCTGAGATGCAAACATTTGTTTGGCTACTGAAGCATTAGTGTAGACTGCCAGTCCCACCTGAAAACTTACTTTAAACTTTAAATGTGTTTAATACGTGTGTGAGGGTGTTTAGATCTTAAACCTGGATTGTGTCGCAATTGAACAATGGCAACTAAAGAGAGAAGGGGAGGGTTCTGAAGCTGAATCTAATCTAATAATTAAAACATTTACTTTTTTTGTTAGCAGGAGGGTTTGGACGGTGGGGTGTGACATTTTTATGGGTATGGTATCAATTATTTGCTGGTGGTCCTGGAATGTATTCTCCACCAAATTCTACTGTAGTGAAAATATCGGTATATTCCAGTGATCTGCCATTGTAAGTAATGTTTGACAGTTTTGAAGATTTCAAAAAGTAAAATTATCTTGCAATATACCGATAATTACCAATTGAATGTGGATTATTTACAGTGTGAATGTGATGATAGAGACTTACATTTTCATAAATTGTTATAATAATTTCAATAAATAAATAATTTATTAAACAAATAAAATGATATTTCAACAAATAGCAAATTAATAAAAAGTAAGTTGTTATATTAATTATAATAATTCTTATAATAAGCGGCAACCAGCATCATCCAATGCACAGCATCATCTCCCGACAGAACAGCAGCTTTTCCGCGGCAGATTACTATCACTGTCACTGTTGTGCTCCTCTGAAAGACTGTGCAGATCGTTTTATCCCCCGCACCCTGCAGCTTTTCAACACAACAGAAGTGGAGTAGTCAGGACTGGACTTTTAACATATTATGTATTATTGGACTTATTGGAAATGTAAAGTGTTCCATACCATCCATCCATCCATCCAGTTTCTATGCCACTTATCCTCATTAGAGCCACAGTGTTTTGCTGGTTGCCAGTCAAACATTGGGCAGTGTTCTATTTTTGTGTTTTTTGCAGAGAGAAAAAGTGTCTATTTACTGCATTTATCTATCTAGATGATAAAATATTTATTTTAAAAGGTTTGTTTGGGTTGTGAGGTTCGGAGTCCTAAATGGGATACACAAGTGAGTGGCCACCCACCATGAATGAGAAGCATCAAATTAGTGTGCATGAGGCTTCATATCTCTTGTGTGTGGCGGATGCTGCCAGTATGTAACATCCAGTGTGTAGTAAAAAGCCAACCAACATTAACAGCCAAATATACCGCTCCCCAATGCTCTAGTCAGTCAAGTCCAATAGTGGCCTGTTGGACGTCTTCCAACACCTCCGGCCATTACACTGCCAGTCATCCAATCCAGCAGCTCCTGAATTTGTCAGCTCGCCAGCTCACACATTTCCAAACAGTTAAACAGCCAGATTGCACCACTAAGCTGCTCTTTTATTGCATGGCATTGACTCCTCATGCCTTCTGTTAGTTTTCCTTTGAGGATAAGGTGTGGATAGTACCAGTGGATAGGGATGCAACGATTGTCCGTATAAAACCAAAACGTTGTCTTTGGCTTAGCGTATATACATTGTGCATCTTGCCGAGCGAATCAGCATGGTGACACACTGGATTGGGCGAGCAAAGAGGAGGAGCGACTTTAATACAAAAACACACCAACAACTTTGAAATGTGTGGCTTTCCAGCCTTAAGTACTTAGTCTTTCAAATTTGTCTATACTTTTTCCGCAGCTCCGCCTGTTGTTCTTTGTAACTATCTCCTTGTGCGTTGACATTGACATCATTTTCTGTTTCTTTACTTGTTCACTTTCAAAAGACAACCTAGTCTGTTTACGGACAATTTTGTACATACAGTTTGTAGCAGAACTAGAACCCTAATATTTTTGGGTGTCTGGAACAGATGAATTGGATTTTCCTTTTTTTCCGGATAGGAAAAATCACTTCGGTTTTTGTCTGATCTTTTGGAGGAAATTCACGAAAAACGAGATGCAGAATTAACTGTAGTTTGTGCTCACTCGGAGTTAAGGAGTCAAACAAATGTGGATTTGACCAACTTTCCCTGTTGATTAAATTTAATGACATGACTACTATCAGGAGAACCAGTGTAGAGCGAGGGTGCCACCTGATATGGGCCAGCAAGATGCACCGTATTCAGACTCATGCCCGGAGCAGCCGCTGTGCTGCTATGGAGGTCAGAAGAACTGGAGTATAGAGGTTAGGAGCCACCTGGCTCCCTCATAATCCCTCATTTATTGTGGTTAATTGGTTCCAGGCCTGACCGTAAAAAGTAGATTTTTGTGGATTAATAAAAATAAATTGAATATTTTTGTAGCTAGAGCATAAAAAACTTGTTTACAACATTCTACATGCACTATTTCACATTATTGAAGTCCTAATAGTTTCGGGTGTTTTGATGAGATTAACATGATTTACAATATTTCTGACAGAAAAATGCTTTGGTTTTCATATTCATTTTCAAATTTCGTTGCCCCTTTTGTCAAAAATTAATAACAAATACAAAGGTACCGTTCACTGTTAGATCTACATTTTTTTTCACAGCTCCGCCTGTTGTCCTTGGTTTACTTCTCTGTATCTCCAGCCCAGACGTTTTATGGTATTTTTCTAAGTTCGGCCGTCACACACCCAGCTGCCCCAGCTGATTTTGGGAGAAAGGCGGCGTTACCTGCCAATCGCAGGGCAATCGTTCACAATCACATTTATACCTATGAACAAGTTAGAGTGGCCAATTAACTTAAGATTTATGTTTTTGCAATGTGGGAGGAACATGCTCCACAAACTCCACACAGAGATCCCCAACAGACATTCCAACATTTTCTTTTTTGCTGTATGCAAGAGAATAATTGAATTTACATTATTTCCAATTAGAAAAAATGCTTTGAATTTTGTATGTTTTGTTTTTTGTCAGATCTGCTGGAATTAATTTATAACAAAAAACGATGCACCAATCACTGTAGCATTATTAGATCCAGATTTTTTTTTCAGCTCTGCCTGTTGTCCTTGGTTTACTTCATTTCTTACAGTAGCGATTGCTCTAAGACTGCAAGGGAAGCTAAAATGTCAAAAAAGTGGTAAAATATGTACTACTGTGTGTACATTTCTACTACTGTGTGTACTATTTATCATCTCATTCATCCCTCACGGAGCTTTTAACCCAGCCTTAACACATTCGAATGCGGAGCGTCTACTGACTTCAATGGGGAAGCGCAGAGTGGGTTGTTCTGCTGGGCGGAACTGAACCGTCATTGGATAAATGCTGGGCTTTGTTCCACCCATCAAACACTCAGGATCTCTGGTGGTCTATGGGTAAGTGGGGTGGCCCAGATGCTCGTCTTCGCATGATGATTGGATGATCTGTCTGAGGCGGAAAGATTTTTTGGATTGACAGTGGACAAAGGCGAATCAGCTTATAGCATAGCTTTCCAGTATAAACCTCCACCAGAGCCGTTTCCAAGTTTTTAATTCTTCAACTGACCGGAGACTTTACTGAGCCCCCAACAACTTTGTCTTTGACTCTTCTGTCACTCTGAGGCCTCAACTGTACAGATTGTTGTCATTAATAACGATTGAAAGTGACACACTTTCAATAGGAACCGCAATGATTGCATTCCGTGCAGGAGTTCGATGCAATGAACTGCTTGAGCTGAGGTGCAACATGACTATCATGAGACAATAAGGAGATCCATCAAAGGGAAACCAGATAAAAGGAAAGCGTGATGAAGGATGAAGGAACACGTGCAAGCCAACTGGCCAGTAATATTAAGCAGAAAGAAGACGAGGCTGTGCAGACAGTCAGCAATGAGTCTGTGTCATTTTTATACTATGCAAATCATTTGCCTTAACCTCTGATAAGGACCCATTAGAAATACGACTATTTCTTCTCCAAATACTGTGAAGTAATCTTTTCACTGTGAATACAAGCTCCATCCACACTCTTTTCACGCATGACAGCAGCGAGAAAGAAAAATACGAACGAGGACTTAAGTACTTGCCAAAATAACTTTCCTCTCCATGGCGATGGACCTGAAGAAGAAGATCCCTCTTGCTTCACCTTCATGCTGTGTGAAGGTAATATGACAATTATTGTAGGGCTTGGCAGGCTTGTGCACACACACACACACACACACACATAGAAACAGAACAACAAAAGAGAGAGGACAACGTTGGAACATCAAGTGCCCAAGGTATCGACATCTTCGGCTACCATGAGAAGCAAGACAAGGAAACACCAAGGTCGGCGGGAAGCGCAGCTGCAGATAAGATAACACCGGGACTGGCCCGTTTTACAGAATGCTCCATGGGAAGCAAGATGGTTGCTGCTGACAGCGAACAAAGAACTGTTGTCAAGGCGGAGGCGGAGAAGACGACGGCATCCTAAAGTGTAAAAAAGCTGGGCAGGGAGAGATACTTTGCTCGTGACTGATCTGCTGTTGTAAGGCTCGTGTAGTTTCTGTGCTGGCAGGGAAAGGTAATTAGCCCAGACGTCTGGCTTTAATTTAGCTTGGTGCTTTAAATAAATACCCGTGTTTATCTCTCCTTCTATTTGGATTTATTGAACTCCCAATACCTCTGAAGAACCTGCTACATGTGTTTCATTTTGACTTTTTAACAGAAGTGTCAAGAAAGTCTCACGGGTCATCCATTTGAGAGGAATGAGAATTAGTTGGAGGATTAGAGTTACATCCACCCTGCACCCTACCTCGGCTCATGAAATGCCTCCAGGGAGCGCGGTGCTTTGGCGGACTGACTGATTTTCGGGTGCAAGTGAAAGCACATCAAGCTTCACCTTGTCTGTTTCATCTGTCAGATGTCATGTTCTGCGCCCTGGAAAGACCTGGAGTACTATGCATAGTACTGCATGGAACCAGTACTGGGACTGAGCTTCACGGACAGTAGTGCGTAGCGTTCCTTCTACTTTAGCTTTAGCATCTTTTTTCTGTGTAAAGGCAGACGCCAGCCTCCAGGTAACATGTCTAAATATATACAGTGGTGTGAAAAACTATTTGCCCCCTTCCTGACTGTTTGTCACACTTAAATGTTTCTGCTCATAAAAAAGAGTTAACTATTAGTCAAAGATAACATAATTGAACACAAAATGATGACTGCCAAGACTTTTGGGAAAATATCTTGTGGACTGACGAGACAAAAGTAGAACTTTTTGGAAGGTGCGTGTCCCGTTACATCTGGCGTAAAAGTAACACAGCATTTCATAAAAACAGTAAAATATGGTGGTGGTAGTGTGATGGTCTGGGCTTGTTTTGCTGCTTCAGGACCTGGAAGGCTTGCTGTGATAGATGGAAGCATGAATTCTACTGTCTACCAAAAAATCCTGAAGGAGAATGTCCGGCCATCTGTTGGTCAACTCAAGCTAAAGCCATCTTGGGTGCTGCAGCAGGACAATGACCCAAAACACAACAGCAAATCCACCTCTGAATGGCTGAAGAAAAACAAAATGAAGACTTTGGCGTGACCTGAATCCCATTGAGATGCTGTGGCATGACCTTAAGAAGGCGCTTCATGCTAGAAAAGCCTCAGATAAAGCTGAATTACAACAATTCTGCAAAGATGAGTGAGGCAAAATTCCTCCAGAGCGTGTAAAAGACTTGTTGCAAGTTATGGCAAACGTTTGATTGCAGTTATTGCTACTAAGGGTGGCCCAACCAGTTATTAGGTGCAGGGGCAATTACTTTTTCACACAAGGCTATGTGGGTTTGGATTTTTTTCTCCCTAAGTAATAAAAACATTCATTTAAAAACTGAATTTTGTGTTTACTTGTGTTATCTTTGACTAATATTAAAATGTGTTTGATGACCAGGAACATTTTGTGTGACAAACATGCAATAGAATCAAAAGTCAGGAAGGGGGCAAATAGTTTTTCACGCAACTGTATATAAATGACGACGGAAAGGGATAAATAAACTTTTCAGGTTACTCATTACAGACAGGACTGTTCCCAAAGACACGATGTGACAGCGAGATCAACCACCACCTTCCTGTTTTCAGTCCAAATGCTGGCACTCGCAGCTTTTTTGACTCTGAGCTTGAGGTGAGAATCCAAGAAATAACTCACAGTAAAATTATACAGGTAATGTCCGTGTTGATCTCGCTTCCACGTTGTGTCTTTGGCAACAATCACCTCTTCAAAGAAGGTAAAAGTAATCTTGAATGTCCATTTATGCCTTGCATTTATTCTTTACATGTATTTAGAATTGTTTTCTGTGCATAAAACCAAAATTGAAAAAACATGTTCCGTGTTTTTGGCTTTTTGTAAAGAATACACGATTTACTATGAGGAAAGCCGATTCAAGTCACCTTCTGGAACCAGATTAGGGACGCCAACCGAGGTTCCACTGTACAGTACACGCCAGCTTTTGGCTAGAGGGAGTCGTGACTTCAGATAGTGCCAAGGAGAAGCCTGGAGACGGTCTTCCGTCATTTGGGAACACTTGGACTTCCTAGTGAAATGCGTAAATGGACCAAGACGTGGATCAAATGAAAGCGGTGTGCTGCCATTCCTACATTGCATTGGTTTTTACCATCATTTAGTCTTTTCAAAAACACATTGAAGCTCTTTACACACAAGCAGTTTAATATTTCGCATTACCCCACTGTACAGTAATTCCTTGTTAATTCTCGTTTTAAATGTCACACCTTCACTCTATCACGGTTTTTCAAAAACCATAATACGGCCGTTATTAGTCGGAAAATATGAATACGTAAGACAATTTTACACATTTATTGTCTAAACTGCATAAAAATGGCAACAGAACTACAATAGAAATGTAGGCCATTCAAAAGATGCATGCAGAGATGCTCAGATGATATGCAGTATTCCAAACTGGTGTTACTGTAACGTTCGGTGAGACACACAAGCACCACACAACTATAGGCTTTATTGTTTTGACTAAAGAGCTCTGATAATGTATTTAGAAGGCCATAAACATGTTTTTGTTGCTCTAAGAAAACATTCCATTCATAAGGAATGCTACTTTGCTGAAATTCACCTATCACGATCACTTATCATGAGGGATTACAGTATTGTATTACTGTAATGTTTCTGCAGGTTTGTATTTATTTATTTATTTAATATGGACATAGCAATACCATCGGACGAACCAGATGCATTGTTTTGAGTGTCATAGCACGAATGGTAATTTTCAACACCTGTCCATAGGGGGCTTTTACAAAAGTTAAAATACTTTATACAAAACGCAGTTTATACATGGGAACCACTCTGCCTTGACTTCAGCCCCTGTTTCAGCTCTCTGTTAAACGTCCGCATTTTAGTCCAGCAGGGAGAGAGAGTTCCACAGACTCGCGCCCTAAAATGAGAGGCTTGACTGTGCTGAACTTTGGAAGATCGCAGTCCCCACTGACCGAGGCTCTGGTGGAAGGTCCGAGAGCCTGATGTCTGACCATGAGACCAGAGAACAGCGGCGAAACATAGTTGTTCAGACTTTTACCACAGACTTGTACTAAAATGTACAACGTTTTCAAAGGTAAAAAGCTTATGCTTTTCTGTATGAGTTCACAATGATGATCGGTTTCTTGTGAAAAATCTTCACTGCTCGTTTACACGGAGAGGTTACAGGCTCCTGACTGGAAGGTGTTGTTTGCGACCATGCTGTGATGCAATAGGACATCATGAATGAAAGTACAATCAAGCAGCACGGTGTGGTAGCTCTCTTCTGAAGAACTGGAAACAGTTAAGAATTGATTGGACCTTTGTGCAAACATGGTTGACATGACTTTGAAAAGGTTACATCCCTTCAAGACAGTCTTTACTTTGTCACAAAGTAAACGCGTCGGCTTCCCCGCTGCATTTCAGGTAAATGTATGTTTTGTAGTCCAGTCACTCTGAAAGGTCTAGTTTTCAGTGTCTACATTTCTTTTTTCGTCTTCTTCTACTGCTGCCCATTGCAGAGCAGAGGAAGTACGGCAATGACGAGCGCTTCTCGGGACGGATTGAATGGTTTACATTATTGGTCATGTTTGGTGGGTAAGGAGCCGCACGGTGGGTGAGTGGGTAGCATGTTGGCCTCACAGTCAGGAGGTTCAGGGTTCGAATCTCCGTTGGGCATCTATGTTTGGAGTTTGCATGTTCTCCCCGTGCGTGTGTGGGTTTTCTCCGGGTACTCCGGTTTCCTCCCACATTCCAAAAACATGCATGTTAGGTTAATTGGCGTCTCTTAATTGTCCATTAGAGTGTGAATTTGAGTGTGAATGGTTGTATGTCTGCCCTGCGATTGACTGGCGACCAGTCCAGGGTGTACCCCGCCTCTCGCCCAAAGTCAGCTGGAATAGGCTCCAGCATACCTGCGACCCCAATGAGGATAAGCGGCATAGAAAATGGATGAATGAATGAAATTGTTTTGTGTGGCTGTGATTAAGTTTGTGTTTATTGTTGCTATTAGACTGTGTAACACTTTGACAGCTACTGTAGCG
This sequence comes from Oostethus manadensis, assembly GCA_024372805.1. Classification (NCBI taxonomy): domain Eukaryota; kingdom Metazoa; phylum Chordata; class Actinopteri; order Syngnathiformes; family Syngnathidae; genus Oostethus; species Oostethus manadensis. The sequence continues at coordinate 1,339,148 of QODF01000043.1, read as the reverse complement.
ATGTGGTATAAAGGGAACGTTTTGATTAAGGTCACTGCACTGTAAGGTCACGAGTAAAGGGGGTAAATGAAATGTGTTGGGGAGATACAGTCCATGTAGTATCGCTGTAGTTTCCTTGAATGAGGCGTCATGGTCATAGATCATGTAAACACGACGGCGAGAGGACAGCGCAATCAACGCTCTATGATCCCACAGCATCAAATCACGTGCTTCTAGTTTGTCACTTGGAGCTTTTTCATTTGCAAGGGACGTGTGAGAAATGGGAGACGTAACCAACACCACTGTCAACTCGTACCACAAAACATAGACTGCTATCATATGCTACAAAACCCTCTATGCCTTGCTGGGGAAAATACTTTACAACAGCATTTCGAGTTACCAGTTACTTTCCCCCAAAGTCATGAGTTTGTAACAGAATTACCAGTAATTATTGTATTATTTTTTTGGAAAAACCTTCAAATAATTTGCTTTGTAGTGGCATGTTCCATTGAGAGAAATGTCCTAAGACTAAGACTAAGATTAGAACGATAGCTTTTGACTTGCAATTCTCCACCAAAACGCTAGGGGGTTGTGTTTCCCAGAGGAGGAGCAACAATAAATATCTTGTTCTGCATCCTGTGTAGCACAGTAGACCCTTGTTTATCAGATAATTGGTTCCAGACCCGATCGTGATGAGTACATTTCCATGAAGTAGGATTTCTTATTCATAAATTAAATAGTTTGAGCATAGAAAACCTGTTTACAATTTTCTAAATACAGTTTACAACATTATTAGAGTCCTACATACATGAACTAACATCCCTATAGTGACCTTTACACCCGTTTTACCCAATATAGTATGCATAATAAGTCACTTCATGTTGATGGGAAAGGACGTCTATGGCCAGAGCTCTGCTTTAGCTACCGGAGTTTTTGAACTATTTTGGAGTCTTTCTGACGTCTCTTTGTGGCCACAAATCCAGAACCGTGTGCTGACATCTCCGCCTTCAACTCGGACTGGTGAGAGGAGCTAACTCACCGAGATAAATGATGAATAAGCGCTGACAGTTGTTGAGAGGGTAACTAACTGACTAGGCGCAAAACAGCGGCTGCTTAGAAACATTGCCGGCGTTTTAAAACATTTTGTTGTCTTCTTGACCACACTTCCGGATATCTCTGGCTTCAACTTGGACCATGCTGAAATAAATGACAGTTAAAGACCGTTGCAAGGCTAGCTAATAGGCCACACGGGATTGCCTAGTAACAGTAAAAATGTCAAAGAAAAAAGAATGGGACGCCGGATCAAACAACTCCAAGTCCAAGTACCCTAGATAATCTAGCCCTGCGGAGAACGCCAGAATCAGAAGAGCAGTTTACAAACATGGAGTCACTGAGGATGAAGGACGGGGCGACATCTATGCCGACCCCTCCGCCGCGGACGGCTAGGGAGCACTTAGACAGACCGAAGCACCAACTGTCCAAACATGCGGACTCACTAAAAGAGGAATACATCAGAACCATAAAACAAGAGGTTCGATACCTGAGAAGTCACATTACAAACCTGAGGGTGGAAAACTAGTATAACAAGTACCACGGATAGCAATGCTGCCCTGAGTGCTGCTCTTAAACAACATAATGAGCAAAAAGAGAAAATCATTGAGCAACCGAAGAACACAATTGATGACGTGGACCAGAATACAGGAATGAATGATGTGATAGTGACCGGGCTTCGGATTAAACCCAGGTCGTATGCCCGGGTAGTCAGAAACAAAGGATATTGAAGGAGGTTGCTACTTTTCTGCATTCTAAGGAAGTGGACGTAGACATCAACACCATCGATACTTGCATCACACCGTATGGCAGAAACAACACCACGCCCGTCATCATCGTCAATTTCCCCAACAGGAAATGCAAAACCACACTGCTGAATCAGCTTAAATGGAGGACCAGAGGCCAGAGTGTTTGTTGTCAAAGGCTACGTTCCCACTGCAGGTTAGAATCCCCAAATCGAGTTTGTATGTGGTCGTTCACATTACCAAACAAATGTGACTCGTTAATGTGAACGCAAAGCATTTGGAAAGTGACGTGCGTGCGCAAAAGCATGACATCTCTCGCGTTTCCAAGTACACGAGAGTAAAAACTGCCGCAACGTGTGGGTGGGTGGGAGTGTTGCGCCATTGCCGGGAGCCGCACCTTGAATAATAATTTTTGGATGAGAAGAACATTTGCCTACATCGGTGAGTACGTTCATCCGAGTCTTGCACCATAAACCACGCCTTTTCCGTGACAGCGTACATACAACAGCGAGTATGTGATGTATTCCAGTTAACTTGTATGCATGCTCCAATAAATGAAACCATAACCATTAAACAACTACCCTAATCAGAGAAAACAGGCCACGTAAGACATAAATAAAACCTGTGCTCGTGTGTGTTGCAGTAAGAGTGCTCCGGTGTTGCTGTCTGGGGGGGGGGGACAGGAAGTGACATTAGGAGTTCAAGTTTGAGTTTTTTGTTACGGTTGCAACGTTTTTTTATTTGGTATGTTTATCTGGGATTATCATGCCTGTTCTGACATAATTCATACCGGCAATAAAAGTCTGTTGTTCCGGCGATCAAGTCTCATGTGCATGTCTCACCAAACATTACAGTAACATTACTGACACCTACCGAGTAGAGTATAATACTCCATATCATTTCAGTGGCTTTGAATGCGGTTTCTAAATGAGTAATATTTGTACTTTTTTGTATTTCTATTCTTGAAAATGTTTAGTTTAGGCAAATTATACAGAACATTTGCACAAATATGCTTATTTTTTTACGATTAGCAGACCATATTCAACAACGAAATGGCATGGTTTATTCATCAGTATATGTATTTTCTAAAAAGCAATGGAGTGAAATTTGAAGTGCAAAAGAACGAGGGATTACTGTCGGGACTGAAGCAACATCTAGATCAGTGTAGATATCACTGCATAATTAAACATCACATTTCATGGTTGGTAATGGTATTGGTGTTGCAATGTTTGAAAAAGTAATTCATTAGATGGGCTACTAACAAGGATGTTTTGTGGTTAAAAAAACCCCAAAACATTAAGAACACAGTTGGACTCAGGCAGTGCATTAATAACATGTCACGTTGCATTGTACGCAAACCGAGGCAACTGAAAGAAAAACGCTAACTGGGGCCAACCATAACCAAGGTTCCGCTGCATTATGATTTTAAAAGTATTTGCAGTACAAGAGCAATGGAGAGTTTATTTTACTGCATCTTAGTGACATGTCAGAACCCAAACTTACAGCATAGTTTCAATCCTCAAAATAACAACAAAAGGGAAACTGCCACGAAATAAACCCAAAACTGACATACCTGAGAAAAAAAAGGTGGGGATAAGTTGCACAAGTTAGCACCCCCCAGTGTTCCAGTTCTTTCAGCCTTGCCTTATTTTATTGCCTGGAACCATGTTTGTCTCTTTAAAAGGCTCGTTTTTTTGCTTCAGTAGCTCATAAATACTGTTATATATTGCTCAGGGCTTCTTTACCCTCTTAGTGGTGCACCCCACCATGTTGCAGAGGCATTTCTCTTTTTTTCCCTCTTGCCTTTTTTGTGTTAGCAGACAGAATTGACAATGAGGCGACGCAAGAAGAATTGCTTGTGCCTGCGGTTTTGTGACTCAAAAGAAAGGCCAGAACTATTCCACGGAATGTACTGTGGTTGGTTCACAAAAAATTGTTATAGAAGCTCAAAGCTTACTGGGAGAAATGGTCAGCTTTTATTATGAATCGTGTGATTTTTGAATAAAATGGATGAATAATGTGATAATAATTAAAAAAGATAACGGCGTGCGCAATGCAAATAGTAGATGCTTGTTTAGAAGAGTAAGGGCTAGTAAAGGCTTCCGTTTCTTCGGAGAAGAGGTTTACATAACGGAAGGATTGGGTGGCTGTATGGGGACCAGCTAACTGGTAAAAAAAGAACAGGATTTGATGAGGCAAATGGAAAAGAGTTGTGCAGGCAAACTAACAACACACAGGGGAAGAGACTGTTGAGAAGCAAAACAAACAAAGACAGAACAAATGAATAACAATCACTCAAAAGGACAAAACTTTCTCTGCAGCACCGACATTTTCAAAGAGCGTGTTGAGGAACTGGGAATTGGAGCATCTATAGATGGAAAGTGTCTTTCCTTGGTATAGAAATGCTAACATCAGGCGATACAAGAAGACAAGAGAACAGCAGCTCGAATGGAAAAACAATGACCTGGCTCAGGTGTTTGAGTGGCTATTTATAGAATAGGAATAATGCTGGTTCAATTCCCGGCTGGTTAGTTCTTCCCAAAGCAGCCTCCTTTGTTAAACACAACCCTGCCGACTCGGTCACGTTGTGGACTCTGTGTGTGGTCACAGCCGAATCAAATGACTTTCTGGTGGAGGGGGTAAGCACAGCAATGAGCTTTAAGGACTTTCTTCTTCTTACATGGCTACAAGGTATACTCTCTTGATTGACACTAATTTGATGGATTTTTGAGGTGTACCTCAGTACTTCCTAATCTAACCTAATGAGGGCTTTGCATCTTCGGATGTAGCCATTGTACTTTTGTTTATGAAGTTTATTATAAACAGTGGATAGCAATGCTCTCGATCCTGCTCTCTGCAGGTTGTCACTAAGAGTTTTTTAGGGTCTTACACCTGTCTTGATATTCCTGTCACCAACTGCTGATGTTCTCCTTGGTCAATGTCTGTTACTGCAGATTTGTCTTTCTTTTTCAGGAAATTTCAAATGGCTGTTGTGGCTACAACCAATGTTGGTGCAATGGCTCTGATTGATTTCCCATCTTCTCTTAGTGCATCCTGTTTTTCAACCGTAGACAGCGCTCTGGTTTTCATGTTGTTTTACCTCTAACTGCAGTCCACACTGGCAAAACCTATCCCACCCGATCTGAAACTGAGCGTAGACATTCGGTATTGATTGAAAAAGCACTGCAAGAAGACACACATGGAGAACAAAACACATTATATGTTCCAATACTTTTGCTCACCGGGTGGGTTCACAAAAGGCGCAGTCTTCTAGGTTGTGCATCTAAACCAGATGTATATACCTGGAAATAAAAATTGAAACGTTGAGTTTTGGTTTCGTTTTGCTGACAAACCCAAATGTTTTACGTTTACAGCAATAATCAAGGAATTGTCCTCACGGTTGCAATCCGTTCGGAAGGCACTCTCCCCGTCCCAAAGTAAATGTATTTATAGTGCTGATAAAAAGTCTTAGGCCATAACTAGATCATGGATTTAGATCATACAATATTCAGCCAAACCTCGTTTTTTGAATGCCCCAGTTTTCCTATGATTCAGTTTTTGCCAAAAAGAAATGTTTTTAGAAATTGTTTAAAATGTACATTACATATACAGGCGGTCCTTATGTTGCATACATTCTCCCATAAATTAACACTGTACATTAATACTGTAGAACTAGGTACGTGCGAGCAAAGTAATACGTAGTTTCACACCAGAAAGAACGAGGTCACTGTCTTTGATTAGTTAACATTTTCCCCTTCATTATGTACCCCAAGTGTGAAGCAGACTATCTAATGGCCTACGTGTCAAAGAAAAGAAAACTGAAAAGTGAATTGAAATTAAACATCGTAAAATACCGACCAGCATTGGCTACATGCTTGGTCCGAGATGCTCAAACGGCGCAACCATCATGAAGGATAATTAGGGTATCCTTGAACATGTGAAAGGATGTGCTGCTTTGAAATGGACAGTGATAACTACGCAGAACAGTGGTCTCATTATTGAGACCTCCTCCTCCCAACAACCCTGTCTCTTCCTCCCTTGGAACGCCCCTTCCAGAGTGCAACCACAGGGTAAGTTTAATTCCATTCTTGTGTTCCATGTTTTCATTACCGTATTTGATATATTTGTGTGAGTTACAGTGTGAGTTAGGTGTTAATTATGTATAGTATAGGTGAAAGTTCATTTGCACTTGGGAAAAGTGCAATTAACTAATTAACTAATTAGTAATTACCACTATTTGACCTGTGCTACTAACTCTGTCTACTACTGTATGTCACATATTAATAACTATAGCTGTAAGATGATAATACTTAATAACAATACTGCAGGACATTGTAATGTAACATTGCACATACTCCCATTAGATGGAATAACTAAAATTCCTTGGCTTACTTAAAGCCCACTCAGGCATTTATTATGTATTATGTATATTATGATTATGCATTGTAATGTATTTATTACGTGTTCCACTGGCAGCTGATCCCTTATTAAGGATCGTGCAGAATAACCAAAATGCAAACATCTTCATTGTTATGCAGAAGACAAGATCTTAATTGGGTTGGCTTATCATAGCGATGATATGTACAACAAATAACGTGGCAGAAACGTGTCTAAGGACAAAGATTAAGGACATGGCTGCTTCGACTGTTTGTGGTGCTTTTAAATGGTTGCACATCTCACTTCAAGACTAACATTAATATGCAAATGACAAAAGCACGGGCTGAGGTGGCCACGCTAAAACACTCCAGAGTCCCGTGATGACCTCTTGAAGTAAATGTCTGTTGCATGCACAGACATGCATGAATTTATATTTGGTGCATGCCTTTGTGCTGTTCAAGTATCTTTAGGTTATCAAGTTTAACTTTACCACTCTGCATTAGAATCTAACTTCTTACATTATTGATTCCCGTGATTTATTCCGATGGAGCCTGACCCACAGTGTAGAAGTTGTTAATTAGGTTTTACTTTTGCCTCTAAATGGCTTTTACTTCTCTTTAGCCTTTCTTCTTGGCTTTTGGGACCACAATGCTATCAAAGAAGTAGTCAATGATCACACATTTTACGTGCTTTTGAAAATTGTATTAAAAAATAAGAGTAATATATTTGGTTACAAAGCCGGACTCCAACAACAATGAGGAAGATTGAGCAAGAACCCAGAATAAAAGTGAACATAGTCAGTTGCCACACTCCTCTAGAAACTTAACGTGCTTGTGTGTAAGTGAGAGTTAAGCTTGTGTGAGCTTGCGTTTCCATCAGACATATGTATGTGTTACGCAACTCTGATCTATGTGAGTGTGTCCTGAAGGCCTTCTATGAGAAGCTATTGGACTGAAAGTGCACTGAGTGATTAGATGGAATCTGTGGGTGCTATTATAATCCCGTACATGAAGACCAACGTATTAAAGGTGTTATGTATAGTTTGCCTGTATATTTATGTTTTTATTCATAGTCTTGACACACACACTCACGTAGAACAACCAGAGTTGTGCAACACATAACCACGACTGATCGAAAATACTGAGAAAAGAGGTAGACACACAATGGATCCTTGATTCTCACTCACACAAGCTTAACTCTCACTTCTACACAAACGTAACTTTCACTTTATAGAGGAGTGTGGCTATATACTGTAGTCTCTGTGTACTTTCATTCTGGGTTCTTTTCTCAAGCTTCCTCATGGATGATACGGGTGAAGCACTGTTTTTTTGTAAATGATTAAAGATGTACATCAAACGGGAAACTCAGATTAATCATCAAGTCCCCAAAATGAATTCACTGATTTATTCCCATGATGAGTGCTTGTAAACTTCTGAGCAGATCCGTGTACCAGTTCAAATCCTCCTCTTCGTGAATGAAATTCTATATTGTGATTACGCATTATTGCTAACCATGGATCCTCCAATAATGCCTGATCCTATCTGTTCCCCAAGTTTCATCTAGATCTGAACAACAGCGTTTTGTTCATACGATAATTGAAAGAGAGTCTGTCCACAGATACATTGAATAACCCATCCATAAGAATTGTAGCGCTTGAAAAATATTACGCTAAATAGTGCAGCACATTATGCTGAGTATGGAAGCCTGTCATAAGGTTCTCCCTTTGTGCAGGGCTACTTTCTTCCTAATTTTCTAAGTGCTTTGCTGCAATATTTGTTCAGCTTTATAGTGAGGGCACCAGGACCAGAGCCAGACTGAGATTAAACTTGCCCTAAGTGTGTTTCTGTGTATTTTTCCTTCAAACGGAATTTCATTATGAACTGACTGAAATATATTGAAATGAAAAAGAAACCCCTAACAGGGTAGATATTGGATGGATGGTATCACTTAAAATACAATTTGTGTAATGGGAGGTGGTAATACAACGTTACAACTGCTCCAATCGTTACAATCAAGATTCCATCAAGTCAGTCTGCATGTATTGATTCGCTTTGCTGTGATTTGGGTTTCTGTTTAAATCTTAGACCGCACGGAGGTCGAGTGGTTAGCAAAACAGTCAGGATATCTGGAAGACCTGGGTTTGAATCTCTGTTGGGCATCTCTGTATGGAGTTTGCATGTTCTTGCCGTGCGTGTGGGGTTTTTTTTCCGCGTACTCCGGTCTCCAAAATCATGCATGTTAGGTTAACTGGTGACTCTGGCGCTGAAGTCAGCTGGGATAGGCTCCAGCATATCCCCACAACTCTAGTGACGATAAGCAGCATAGAAAATGGATGGATGGTGTAAATCCTACCTTCTTGCAAAATCGATGGACAAATGGATGTCAATCATCACCATGTCAATAAACCTTTGCGTCTCAGCATATAACTATGGTGCATTCAAGGACTTCTGAACAAAGTGCAAAATCTCAGTGGGTCAGTAAAAAACATTAACACTGAATCAGGAAGACACATGAACATAAACATGTAAAAATTGTATTACAGTGGTACATGTACACCAGAGGTGTTCAAATATTTCCAATGAGGGCCACATAGTGAAAAATTGTGTAATTATGTATCATTTTGTAAAGCAATACATGTAGATATGTGAAGAAATTTTATATATTTAAAGATAAAAAAACAGCATCTCAGCTTAAATGAGTAGCAATAATATAAACTTTGCTCTTTTTTCCCATTTTTGCTCTTTTTTCCTTTTTGTAATATTATGACTTTATTCTCATAATATTTGGACTTCATTTTAGTTCTGTTCTTCATATTACCACTGTTAAAAAATAAGATGTATATTTTTAAATATTTAAACTCTACGCTACTAAAATTGTTTCCTCTTTTTATGTGTTTATTATTGTAAATTTGCAATTTTTTTGTCAGTAGAATACGATTTTTTCCTCTTACTATTTTGTAACTTTAACTGTTTTTAACCATTTCTGCTGTTTTGTTTACAATTCCCAATGCAATTTGTTTGCATTGCCGGCAATAAGTTGGACCCGTTTCAGTGAGGGTTGGACCAGGGCTGCCCATTGTCACCGATTCTGTTCACTACTTTCACGGACAGAATTTCTAGGCGCAGCCAGGGCGTTGAGGGGTTTCAGGTTGGTGGATGCAGGATTTGGTCTTCGGCTTGTGGTCCTGTTGGCTTCATCGAGCGGTGACCTTCAACTCTCACTGGATCGGTTCGCAGCTGAGTGTGTAGCGGCTGGGATGAGAATCAGCACCTCCAAGTCCGAGTCCATGGTTCTCGCCCGGGAAAGGGGATGAGGTCCTGCCTCAAGTGGAGGAGTTTAAGTACCTCGGGGTTGTTCATGAGTGAGGGAAGGATGGAACGCGAGATGGACAGGCGGATTGGTGCGGCGTCTGCAGTGAAACCGGACTCTGCACCGGTTTGTCGTAGTGAAAAGAGAGCTGAGCCGAAAGGCAAAGCTCTTAATTTACCGGTCGATTTACGTTCCTACCCTCATCTATGTCATGAGCTTTGGGTAGTGACCGAAAGGACAAGATCGGACAAGACCTAGGTGAGGGTAGAAACGTAGATCGGCCAGTAAATTCAGAGCTTTGCCTTTCTACTCATCTCCCTCTTCACCACGACAGACCAATCTGCCTGTCTGTCTTGCATTCCATCTTTCTCTCACTCGTGAACAAGACCTCAAGGTACTTAAACTCCTTCCCTTAAGGCAGAACTTCAACACCGACCAGGAGATGGCATGCCACCCTTTCCCGGGCGAGAACCATGGACTTGGAGGTGCTGATTCTCATCCCAGCCGCTTCACGCTCAGCTGCAAACCGATCCAGTGAGAGTTTAAGGTCACGGCTCAATGAAGCCAACAAGATCACATCATCTGCAAAAAGCAGAGACCGACTCCTGGAGCTCCTCAATGCCATTGCTGCGCCTAGAAATTCTGTCCATGAAAGTAACAGTCAGGACCCTGCCCTCCACCCGAAAGGGTGAGAGAAACTACCCTCTCGTTCATTGGGTTAAACTCCAAGGTGCAGGCTTGAAGTCGGGGGGGCACCAAGAATTGCCACCCCTGCCCGTTGCCTCTCATAGCCGGCAACACCAGAGTGGAATGAAGTCCAGCCCCTCTCGAGAAGACTGGTTCCAGAGCCCTTGCTGTTCGTTGAGGTGAGTCTGACTATATCTACCTGGAATTTCACCACCTAACACACCAGCTAAGGCTCCTTCCCTGCCAGAGAGGTGACATTCCACGTACCGACAACTAGCTTCTGTAGCCGAAGATCGGACCGCCAAGGCCTCCGCCTTTGGCCACCACCCAGCTCACTTTGCACCCGACCCCTTTGGCCCCTCCTACAAGTGGTGAACTCATGGGAGAGGGGACCCACGTTACATTTTCGGGCTGTGCTGGACCGGGCCCCATGGGTGCAGGCCCTGCCACCAGACGCTCGTCCACCTCCAGGCCTGGCTCCAGAGTGGTGGCCCGGTGACCCGCGTCCAGGCGAGGGAAAATAAAGTCCGTTTTTGTAAGCCATCATCAGGGTCTTTTGAGTCACTTTTTGTCTGGTCCATCCCCTAGGACCTGTTTGTCACCAACTTTTTAATTTTGTGTTTTACAATTATAGTTTTACATGCAGAAAACAATTTGAAATGCAGATCAATGATGCATGGATGGGATAAATGAACATTTTATATTACTTTTATCTTGACTGAAGACTTCATTAGCGAGGAGATCCACACAGACGACGTCTTTGTTTTGTAATGAGACGTTTCTTGAATTCCTTACCTTGTTTCTCACCTTATCAAACTGTTAGGACTTGTAACGTTCTTTTGGCACCACCGTGGGTTGTTTTGCAGCTTTAAAAATAAAAATAAAAAGTTAGCAAAAAAACAACAGTCAAACCCTGACGACATGATAAACGGGCGACGGAGCGTTATGTTAGTATGCTAACAGGCAGCTAGCGAGGACGGTTTGTGATGGAAAAAAAACTACAAACGCAGTTGAACTCGCGCATTGTACTAATAATATGACAAGAGTGCGGCTTATTGTCCAGTAACCGGAAATGTTGCTGTAAATATTTTACATGAACTGAAAAACATGCTAACTGGGGTTTATGCTAACCAAGGTTGCACCGTTTCATTGTTTCCCTTCTTGAAACACACTTTTTAAAATCAACTTTTCTTCGTTCACACTTTGACTTTTCACGCCCGACGTAGAGAAAGACGATAGTGTCTTTGGGTTGGGTTTGGTGTTTTCCGGAGAGTCAAGACGAAACCATGACACTTGGCGACTATTGATTAGCTTGTTAGCTCCCAGACACTAAAGGGAAAAGTGTGATTTGAGCTGTAATGGACGATGGACAACGTCTAAATATTTGTTTGCGTAAATATGTGACAAATCTTGTGCACAAGATGCAGTCTTATTGTGGCAGAATGGGGAGATATAGCTTTTAACAGCTCGCTAGAAAATCATAGCAGTGGCTACAGTACCAAAATCCAACAATGCCACCCCCGGGATTTCAGCCGGAGGATTTAGGAACCTCCCGGCACACAAGTACGCACCACTGAAAGGCAGGAGACTGTTTAATTCGATTTTACCAAGTTTACTATTACAATGGCGATGACCCTTATTTTGTAAAACATAAAATACTTCTTCAAAATATATCTTGTCCAACCATACACACCATCAATACCACTAGGAGCTGAACGAGGCCTCACCAGTGCAGCGAGCAGAACCAATGGGACCTCAACGGCAAAAGGAAGCAGAAGGAAAACACCCAACACAGACAGCATACAACGGGGAAATAGTGCACCACAAACCATAAGGAGACCACCGCCAGGGTATCCACCACCACTAACACCAGATCGGCTCCTAGGACAGAGAGACATCATCAATACTGTGTATACAGCAGGGAAACGACCACAACACAGTCCCTCCACACACACACACACAGGCACCGAGTAAAACAGTTCAACTGTACACAGAATGATGTCCCTGCGGCTGTAGGGAGCAGTCTTTTAGCTATGCACCACCCACAGGGCCCAGCGAAAGCTCTTCCAAGGCGGCACCCGGTTGCATGCCCTTGCCGGCAAAGGAACGGGTGGCCGACAAGACCACCACTCGTCCGAAGCGGACCGGGGTTTGTTCTTAAACAGAATCATGCACAACGATACTTTGATCGCAGCAACGAGCAGGAACGGCAGGTGCTGCCGTGAGGCGAAGTCAAACACGGAAACGCAATGCCGGTAGGCGGGCGGATGCGTGAGGTCAACGGACAAACGTCAGCTCAGCCCTGAATTGGAAGGCCCGCCTCCAACTGCGTAATGCCACATTATGTTTCAGAAGCAGGGATGCAGGAATACGTGTTTTTTTACTCTGACCCCGTAAGAGGAAAAGCCTTTGACTCAAGAGTAGCAGGAGTTCGTGTCTCGGGGTTAAAGAGGCTTCCCTGCTTAGACGGGAGAGGAAAGTGCACACAGTAGGTTGGCAGGATGTGTGGAGGCTGTCAGGATATGAACGTGCGAACACGACTCAGAGCTTGTGGTTCGTCTTTACGCGCACGTCGGAGTCGACTCTCTTAGACGTGTTTCAAAGCATCGGTCCAATGAAACATGCAGCACACGGACTTGGATTCTGCTGCCCTTTAGCGAGAACTTGCAAGGTAGCAGAAGCTCCTAGGAGACACCAAGAACCAGATTATGCAAGCAAAGTGCTCATTGCATGTCTGAAGAGCCATTCTTTTGAAGGCTCCTTGCCTTGATATCTCCAGGAAAGAACAGCTATGATTATGTTCAGTATGTATACACAGTTGCGTCATATCAGACCTCCCTCTGTCATTGCTGCCAATAAATCTGATGTATTGTCAATTTCTATAAAAATCAAACTCAAGTTTTATTCCAGACGTTTGTCATTTCCGTCAGATATGCATGGATGCATGAACTACTTCACTATATTTAAACTGAACATTGAACTTTTGACTGACAACTCACTCGACCCAATAGATAACTCTTTTACTGGTCTGTTGTGGCACTACGGCAAAATAAAAAAAAAATACCAGGCCCTCTTCTGATGTACAGTGCTCAGGCCAGCTACACCCGATCCTAATGCAAGGATCCTGTTTATGGACTTCAGCTCAGCGTTCAACACCATCATCCTTGAGATCCTCCACCAGATGCTCTACCAGCTCACTGTGCCAGCCTCCACCTGTCAGTGGATCACAAGCTTCTTGACTGACAGGAGCCAGCAGGTGAGGCTGGGGGGCATCACCTCCAGCACCCAGACCACCAGCACTGGCACCCCCCAAGTGTGTGTTCTCTCTCCACTTCTCTTCTCTCTCTCTACACTAATGACGGCACCTCAGGGGACCCCTCTGTGAAGCTCCTGAAGTTTGCGGACAACACGACAGTCATCGGTCTCATCCGGGATGGCGAGGTGGAGCAGCAGCCTCTGGTGTGGTCAGAACCATCAGGACCTGAATATGCTCAAGACTGCTGAGATGACCGTGGACTTCAGGAGAACCCCACCCTCGCAATAACACAGTGTCTAATGTGGACACCTTCAGGTTTCTGGGAACCACAATCTCTTGGGAACCTGAAGTGGTCTTCCCACATAGACACTGTACGGAAAAAGGTCCAGTAGAGGTTGTACTTTCTACTTCAACTCAGGAAGTTCAATCTGCCCCACTAGGGGCTGATCCAGTTCTACACTGCAATCATTCAGTCTGTCCTGTGCACTTTCATCACTGTCTGGTTTGGGTCTGCAACCGCAAAGGACAGGAAAAGACTGCAAAAGAAAAAAATAATTGAAGCTAACCTTCCCTCCATATGTGACCTGTATTGGTCCAGGGTCAGGAAGAGGCAGAGAACATCACTGCAGACCACCCTCAAACCTCAAACACAATTTATTCAAACTCCTCCCCTCAGGTAGGTGCTACAGAGCACTGTACGCCAAAAGAAGTATTAAAAAAGGATTAAATTCATAATTTATTTACATGGTACTTGACTCCAATTATCAAATTATTGCTTAGACCCCAGATGGACCAAATTAATATGAACCAAACACAAACAGGTAGTGGTTTGATCCGTTGTCAGATCTAAAGTGTGTGAGAATCTTGATATGCCTAAAACTTTAACTTCCAAGGAAGTTAAAAAATATTCACATTTGACATGCTGAAACTATAGGGTATCTACACTTTTAAATAAGCAAACGATTAATCGAAAATAGCTGTTGATTAAATGGATAATTGATTAATCATTAATTCATCAAGCCAAGATTGCTGCAGCTCAAATAATAAATGTCTATTTAATGAGTCTGGAAGTCTAAATTGTCAAATGCATTGGAAAACTGACCTAAGTAGTCCTTATTTTGAATCAATATTATTAATATTATTATTATACACAAGCACATCGTGCTCCATGTCAGTACCACACAGATTTGGTCTTTGAGGGACACAAATTCAGCGTGTTACCTTTCAAAAGCGTCCCCAAACATCCCTCTACCCTGAATAGTTCAAGGACAGCTTCAAATGTGCTTTGGGTTGGCATTTTATCCCAAAAAATCACGGAATGCTGAAGAGTCTGGGTGTAATCCTCAATTCCTACCAATAATCTTCCTAAACAGGCCATTACATTTGTCCATGTCTGTTGTTGTTTATCTTATCTTTGTACACTTTCCCAGAAGCTCAAATATTGATATTTTTGTATTTCCTATTAAACAGAGAAAGATTTAACGGATTGTCCAATTTTTTGCACATGATTGTTCTTCCTGATTCCTTCCAGAATTTTTCTCCCGCGCTTACATCCAACACGTCCTTGCCTCGTGTCTCTGTGTGTCATGGACTTGTACGTAGAGAGTGTCAAACACCACTCGGGGCTACAGACGCTTCAGTACCTCTGGCAGAGTAATTATTTGGCTCCTTTATTGTGGAAGCAAACATAATTTTTCGCCACCAAATTTCTTGGCCTTGCCGCCGCCAGCTGCTTTGAACACGTTTTTTTAACCTGAAGGTGCAGAAGAGACAGCCACGTTTGCTTTATATTTAAATTATGTTGCTATATTCTTGTGTATCTCTGCAATATGCAATAAAGAGACACCCTGAAACAGTTGCTCGTGGACATGCTATTTTAATAACATAACTCATAAGAATGCGTGACTTTTATGATTTTTATTTTTTTTTTTACCATAGTGGGATTGAAGAAACAATAAATTCGGAATGCATGAGTGTGTGTGTGTGTGTGTGCAGCAGGTCAAATATTGTGCCAAAAAAGATAATTAAATCATAGGCTGCCTCTAATCTGTGTTTAAAAATTAGTTGCATTAGAAAGGCTTCTGCATTAATTGGTTCTTAATGTGTTAGCTCAACGGCCCCAATATTTCAGCGCACTGTGCTAAGCGCTTGTATCTCATTAAAGATGAGCAATGAACATCTTAGGTGTAATTGCTTATGAATGGATTAAGAATTAATCACTGGAGCTTAAATTGTGTTTTTACCTCAAAATAAATAGCGCACGCAAGTTTTAATACAGTGGAACTGCTTGGCGTCATAGTAAAGCCTACTAAATAAAAGTACAGCAATACAACGAGTAACTTTATTGACCAAATGAAAGATTAATTTATTTTGTACGGACCACGAGGACAGCAGTCTCAGTAGGGAAACCCAGTTCAATTAAAGAGCTCATGACACAAATGAATGTTTGAAAACAACAATGACAAAATTGAAGTACTCATTTAATAAAACTGTGATACTACTCTCAGTTGCCGGTAAGAACGATAAAGTTTGATTAGCTCCTACAGCAGCGTTTAACACAAGTGAGCACCAAATTTTAATACAGAAATTACAAAGTGCTCTCAGCACTAAAGGAACTGCATCAAAAGGGTTTTAGTCCTACTTGTCCAATCATCTGCAGTTCGTATCCACTGATAACAAAGAATCTACGCATGTGAAGGTCAGTCATGGCATCCCACAGGGTTCTGTGCTGTTTAGTCTTTATATGGCCCCTTTAGGCAGTATCGTAGGGTCGCAGTATGAAACACTCCATCAACTTTTTTTTTTTTTTTTGTGCCCTGCGATGGACTGGCGACCAGTCCAGGGTGTACCCCGCCTCCCGCCCAAAGTCTGCTGGGATAGGCTCCAGCAGCTCCATGACCCTAATGAGGATAAGCGGTATAGCAAATGAATGAACGAATGAACTTCCTCTTTTATGCTGATGACACACGACTCCGTCTATGAAACCTAACAAAACCAGTGAGATGTCCTATTTCTCGGGCAGGAGCTGGATGACCTCAGATTTTGATGGAAATCCCAATCCTTGGTTTCCAGCACCTTAGAGACATCCAATCAAATCGAACATATCCATAGTTAACTGAACAAAATGATGATGTCATTATGGCGATCTAATACGTTCTATTTATTATGTATACATTTCTTGTGTAAAAGTCCTTGAGGTCCTTAGTTAGCAGGTTATGGAACCATCTCCATCAGCTGCTGGTCCCAAAATGCAGAAAGAAGAGACAGTTTTGTTCCAGCAGCAGCTGTCTTTCTTAACAGCATGCCCTGTTGTCAATAAGGACAATAGATCTTTATTTATGCATTTTTACTGTAAGTGTTGCACGTGTGTCACTGATATGATGCCTCTCCTGTGCTGCACACTAATTTACCTCTATAATTATAAATGATTAGTTTTAATAAAGAAACCTGAACTGGACACTGACTTCTTCTCCTTGGACTAAAATGAAGATTCTCCCGTTTTCTCGCTTGATCTGCCATCTGTCTCTCTACTCTATTTTTGTTCGATTTCTAACCCAACCTGTCCAGACTGACCGCTGCCCCACAGAGCCTGGGTTTTGTTCAAGGTTTCTTCCCCAGAGGGAGCTTTTCCTCGCCTCCATTGCCAAGTGCTTGCTCACATGGGGTAGAGTCGTTTTCTCTTTTCATTTATGAGGCGCGTGCTGTGTAAAGTGCCGGGAGGTAACGTTTGTTGTGATTTGGCACCATATCAAATAAAAATGCTTTAATAAATTTAAAATATGAGAGCCGCACGGTGGATGAGTGGTTAGCACATTGGCCACACAGTCAGGAGATCTGGAAGACCTGGGTTCAAATCTCCGTTGGGCATCTCTGTGTGGAGTTTGCATGTTCTCCCCGTGCGTGTGTGGGTTTTCTCCGGGTACTCCGGTCTCCTCCCACATTCCAAAAACATGCATGTTAGCTTCATTGGCGACTCTAAATTGTCCATAGGTATGAATGTGAGTGTGAATGTTTGTTTGTCTATATGTGCCCTGCGATTGGCTGGCGACCAGTCCAGGGTGTACCCCGCCTCTCGCCCAAAGTCAGCTGGGATAGGCTCCAGCATCCCCGTGACCCTAATGAGGATAAGCGGCATAGAAAGAGTGAGCACTGCTGCGCTGCTGTTTAGCTTGCCAAGACATTTGTCACCAAGGTTCTTTTGACAAGACAAGAGCACTGTAGGTTCACGCTCGTGCTCCTTTGTAAACAAACCCCCCACTCTGCATAGTATCAAAGCCCCATCTCCTCTGCGCGGCTGGGATGCAGTTCCTTTGGAATTACGACCAGTATGTCACTGGTGAGCTTTAGTTCAACTATCGAAGGCTAGATCAATATATTCTATCTGGTCTGGCAATTGGTGAACACAGTGATAAGCCGAAAGAAAGATTTTGTTTATATACATTGTTTCCAAACAGCGTCTGTAGCACGGCAGTAAAACGGCTCAAATATAACAAAAAAGTCATTGATTTTATTCCATCCTCTTCCGGGTAAAGAGCCTCAGTTACCGCTGAAGTTGTGTTGTTCTCCTCACATAGCAGTCCAGCCTTTCCAAATCCGTTGGTGAAGGAATTTTGTCATTTGACCTTTGACCAAGGTCAAAGGTCACACAAATTATAGCTGTCTGGAGAAATGCCTGTTAAATGAAGCATTAAAACCATCAAGAATTTGAGTCATAAATTGACGGCAATACTGTTGTATATTTACAAGAAAAGATCGTCATATTACAAGAGTAAAAACGGAACTTTACGGGAATAAAAGTCGTAACGTTATTTTAAAGACATTACCTGAGATCACTATGAACCAGGAGGCCGTATGTGGAGGGGCGGGGTATTAGAGTGATCTGTTTTGCTGTCCCGTTATAAATAAAAGCTTATCTGAAGCCAGAGGGAAGTTCCCTCCTCACTTAAGAACTATGCTATGGTTCCCTCAGACAAGTATGACACAATGCCACGTAAAATTACGACTTTAAATCTCGTAATATTATGACTTTTTCCTCATACAATTCCGACATTTAATCTTGTAAATGTAAGATTTTTTTTCTTGTAAAATGACGACTTTTAATCTTGTAAATGTATGACTTTTAATCTTTAAATCTTTTTATTTTAAAGTGCCTCTAATATGCCGTCGTAAAAAAAAAATCTATATTTTAGCTGCATCGTGGCATAAGCTGCAGGGTCCAAAATGTAGGATAAAAAGTAGTGGCCATATTTTCCAAAAAATATGGTAATTTTCCAAAAATGGGTTCTAATATTATTAGAGCCCTGTGGATATGAAATAACACCTCTATAGTTATATTATCTATAATAATTTGGAAAAGGTAGGCAGGCCTGATCAAAAAATATAGTTAGCCCTTAGAGCAGTGGTTTCAAACTTGCGGCCCGCAGGCCATTTGCGGACCTTGACACCATGTTTTGGGGCCCCCTTCGTTATGTGCAAAAATAATGTTTTTATTATTCACTTTATCATGAGAAAGTGATTAAAACGTAAGTATTTTTTATGTGAAGAGTAAAATTAAAGTTCTCAATTGTTTATCCCCTCTAGCAGTGGAATTGCTGGATGTCAATACTCAACATAACCGTCTCACTCAGGGTGTCAACCAGACATTTGCAAGACAATCCCGCAAAGGACACTGGGAAGCAGGAAGTGCTCCCCTACAAATATTAATGGCACAGTGTTGCGTGCGGGACTGTTGAGCCAACCAATCACGATGGGGTATACCACTCTAAGGGGCGTGACATCAACTGGGCTTGATGTAAGCAGAGAAACATTTTTCAAAGAATAAAAAACGCAGCGTTGCCAATGATGTTTTTTCTTCTGTGCATGGCTTGGTAAGCGCGGACTTTCTTCCCAGCTTGCTAAAAAGCGTTGCTGCCCAGCGTGACATTACACGACGTGTATAGCTTATCTTTCTCAAAATAAATCAAAGTGATGGTGCCCGGCGAGATAAAAGAAGTGCGGGGAACTCGTTGGTGTGGTTTGCAGTCTGAGTCCGGTTGGATCTGCGTGGGGGTGGGCTTTCGGGGGTTGCAGTCGGGCTGAGTCCGCCGCGCGTCCTGGCCCCCATCCGCTCCCATGTTAAATGGAAAAAAGAAAAGGCGCTTGGCATGACAGTAGATGGGGTTTCCGGCACACGGCGTGCGCTGTCTGGTTGTGGTCTGGTCTGGTTCAGAGTGCAGATTGCATTGATGGATTCCTTGTTTTTTTTTTGTATCTCGCGGTGTAGCCTACGCTGGGGGGTGTGGGAGTGGAATTGATGTCAGGGCCAGTTATAAGGCTGCACGGCTTTCTGTGCATCGGCTAAACACGACACGCCAAGTGAATAAAAATACAGTATTTTGCACACACCCAAACATGTCTTTTTCTAAACAAATGCGAGAGGAAGCGCTGCCAGGTGTAAAAAGTAGGCAAGAGAAGCCATTTTCAGAAAAACCCTTTGACTCAAGTTAAAGCATCATTACCTGGCACATGGTGGAAGCGTTTATATTAATTAATTGTTCTTTTGCTATCTTGAGTGATTTTTCTTTATCGTGGTTCAATGGCACAGTAATAAAATAAAAACAATGTTTTTTCCCCCAATGTTTCTTTTCCCAAGACCCTGAGCTTGTAGTGCAGAAGTCGATTACTTCAGTGTCCAGCTGTAAAAATCACTTTTCTCCCTGGCACTTTCAGCCCAGCAAAGCAAGGAAACGGATGGGTATTTTACCTTTGTCAGTTTAATAGATGGGTCGTAACCATCCGTGAGTAATGGAGCAGTAGTATATTGGCGGCTATTTTACTGTTTTAAGTCCATGTCTTGTGTCACCAATCAGAGTTGGTGTACCTCCATGTGAAAGGCGGTAGTTGCCTCCTCAACTTATTCCTTCTATTTGCGTGCATGTCCTACCTCTTTCTATTTGTCATGTCCATCCATCCATCCGTATTCTTGGTATTCTTGGTATTCCGTATTCTTCTCTATATATGTATATATATATACAGTATATATCCTGTACACATACACATACTCTATACTGTGTATGTTAGCTTGGGAACCAGAACCAAAAATATTGTCCTCCAGTTCCAATCAACCCTTTTTGACATCATCGACAGTAAACTCTGCCGTCATTTGGTAGCTAACACAGTTATGTCACAAGTGGCTGCAAAATTGCCCGGATTGGAGCCAAACAAAGTTGCAATTGTCAGCATTTTGATGGAAATGGTAATAAACGCTGTGGAATTCAAGAAAGAATTTATAGCTCAGCATGAAGGTGTCATATGCAATGGAAAACAAATGGTCTATAGAATCCTTCCTGTTTGGAGGCCATCTTCGGAGAGTGTGCATAATCAATGCAGTACATCTTCGCTCGCCAGGAGGGATGGACTTACTGACTAGGGATGTGTCGGTCGCGAACAAAACGGCTCTTGAGCCGGGTCTTTGAAGTGAA
Organism: Oostethus manadensis; assembly: GCA_024372805.1. NCBI lineage: Eukaryota > Metazoa > Chordata > Actinopteri > Syngnathiformes > Syngnathidae > Oostethus > Oostethus manadensis. The sequence goes on along the minus strand of QODF01000043.1, from coordinate 1,318,284 downwards.
CGACGGGAGCCGGCTCCTGATTGGGAACCGTGTTTTTTTACTTCTCTCTCGCTCTCTCAGGATTTCACTTTTTTTCCCCTTCAAGCATGCACGTGATTGGTCAATATGTGTTTGCATGCGCCGAGCAGAAGAAGAAGAGGCAATAGTTCAACATCAGCAACTGCAAACACCATCCATCCATTTTTTTATACCGCTTATCCTCATTAGGGTCGCGGGTAGTCCCAGCTGACTTCGGGCGGGAGGCGTGGTACACCCCGGACTGGTCGCCAGTCAATCGCAGGGCAGACAACCCAACTGCAAACACACGAGAGGAAAAGAGTCAGACAACATCGAAGGGTAAAATGAGTGAGACCACGAAAAGAAGTAAAATTTGGAACCATTTCTATTTTACTGACGATACAAAGGCAGAATGGACACCCTGCAGGAAAATAATTTCATATCTAGCCGTTTCCACAAACCACCTGCACAGGTTCACCCATCAGTGCAATGAGAAAACATAGTCAGTTGAGTTGTTTTGGTTCACTTTAAATTTGTTTAAAAAGAAAATGCCAAAAATGTAAAATGCAGTAGTTAAACATTGAATTGTAAATTCTAGGTTTTTGTATTTTATATTACATTTTTATACAATAAAAATATATATTTTTTAAAAACAAGCGTTTTTTCATTAGTTATTAGTAATACATTTTATGCATTGTTTTTTGTTAAAATTGATAAAACTAAACTAAGAGATGTTTGAGAGCCGAAAGAGCCGGCTCCTAGTCGTGAGCCAAACCGAAAGAGCTGGATCTTGAAAAAGAGCCGGAATTCCCATCACTGGCACTGACACACACATGCTATATACAGGGAAACATACTATAAATTCTACCCAACGCCTCACTGTACAAGCATTTTGCAGCCACGGCGAGTCTAAAGGAACCTTTAACATCAAACTCTGCGAACAAGGTCAGGGAGCCGACGAGGCAAAGTCAAGGAGACGATGTAGAACGCATGGGAATGTCAGGGATGACTCAAAGCAGAAAAATTCACATTTGCATCACCGATGACCATGTGCCCTTTAAGCACCAAACAAAATGTGTGCTCTCACTGGTATTTGCTTATATATATCAACATTTTAAAACCAGTTGAAAGCTTGGAGCTTAAGGAAGTTTGCTTCAAAATGCAAAAACAAGTAATGGAAGTGAGATCCGAGAATTGGCAATTTATTGCAAACAACCATTAAACTGAAATAGGCTGAAATTTGCTGATCAAAAGCTGAAAAAAAAACCCAGCAACCCTCTCCCTAAAGTAGAAATAATATGTTCAAAAAATGACTCAGCCATTCTTGTGAATCACCTCAAAACTTGGTTTGGGCATGCGTGATGCCAGTGTTTCCAGCAGGCTAGAGGGAATGTTGCTCCGGGTGGTGAAGATGGCTTCCACTGGTTAGAACTGATGACTTTTTTTGTCAGCTTCCCTTGCCATCTATCCCCAAATGTTCGCAGTTGGATTTAGAGCAGGGGACATGCAGGGTGGTTTAAAAAAGTGAGCTTATTCCTCCGGAAGAAGTACTTGTGCGTAGTCTTATTGAAAACCCCAGACATTTGCCGTTTGACGCCCCTGCACAGCCCGACAAAAAATTAGTTCCAGACCCGACATTGATAAATGAATTTTTGGATTCAATATAATAAGCGGAATATATTCATATACGTTTTGCCCAGGTCATCTCAGTCATGGCATGTCAGCATGTCGGCTGGGCTCTGCTGGTTCAATGGTCTCCTTGCAGTGTAAAAATAAATGTAACGTCAGGTCTCATAATACCACACATGACTTTTCCTTCCATCCATTTTTCATGCGGCTTATCCTCATTAAAGTAGCGGGGTTATCTCGGCTGACTGACAGCTGACAGAGGCGGAGGTTCCATTCAGACTCAGATTCATACCTATGGACAATTTGGAGTCACCAATTAAACTAACGTGCATGTTCTTGGAACGTGAGAGGACATCGGAGTATCCCAAGAAAACCCATGCATGCATGCACAGAACATGCAAACTCCACACAGAGATGCCAAGCAGGGATTTGAACCCAGATCTTCCAGATCACCTGACTGTGGCCAACATGCTTACCACTCGGCCATTGTGCAGCCACATATGACTTAGTTTTCAACATTTTTTTAACTTAACAACAGGTCATAGTCACAGGTCATAGACCTTTTGGTCTCACAGTAACTATGGTGTGTTTAAGGGCCGCTGAAAAAACTGCATAATCTCAACAAATGATGAAAAAATATTATTAGTGAAGTATAAAAACAAACGTGTGGGCTTTTTAACAGTGGTACATGTATGCTGTACACGTTACATACATTATGATGTATTCATAAACAGTTACCAGCTATGGCCAGCGAGATTTTTTTCTGCGGAAAAAAGCAGCCGATTTTGGGGGGAATATGTGTGTTGTTGGATCTCCACTGTTGTTTGGCTAACATTTGTGTTGTGTGTTTTGTTCTGATCATCGAAGTAAAGACGAAATAATTCAATAATCCTAAAAAACAACGGGTAAAAGTATTCAGGCTTTGTATTTACTTGGTATGGGATCGATGCCATTCATTGTAGACTCTCTACCCTTCCACCCTTGTTCGTGTCTCAATAACTTTTCACATCTATTATGTGAGGATTGTCCTAGCGCTGCAATTGACGTAAGTTAGTCCTAAACTGTTAAACATGACTTCAAGTGTTAGGCAGAGGAAGTGCTTGAACATATGCTGCACAGGGATGAAAAGACAGGAAGAGCAAGAGAGTGAAAAGCAGGGCAAAAACGACTGCAGCATCCAGCATGAATTATCTATGAAGTTGTCTCAACAAGCACCCATTTTCATATGACACAAGGTTATGCAAAAATAATTAGAGGGGCTTTAACCTCAATCAAAAAAAACCTTTACTCAACATTAGCCTAAACAACTCCGTCATTGGCCTCTAAACATTATGAATTCATAGCTGGGGAGACTATAACAATGAAAAAGGTAAGACTGAAGGAGACATGCCAGACTGTCCCCTCTGAAGTCAAAAACAAGAATGGCATTGACGTAAATGTCAAGGAAAACATTACAGTTATGCACCACATACTATAATATACAATCATGTTATTTTGAATATACTTCCCACTCTTATATACACTCTTTTATATTCACTCTAATAATACAAACATATACATAGAAATATGTGATATGTCATGTATGTGAATGTGAAGGTTAATGTATGGAAAAGGGAGGAGGAACATGATATGTGGGAATGCCGGAATGAATCGGCAATCTAGGAATTTGCAATGCTCTTTTTTAACTACTGTAAATCTGATAATATAGACGGCATCGGCTTTCCTGTTGATAATATGATGACGTGCAAGACACACACAAGAAGATTGCGAGCTCAGTCTTGTGGAATTACTTTGTTAGAAGTTCGTTCAGGGCGGTTGGTAAATATGTGTAGCGAGCAGAGGTAGCACCGTCTCTTCTGCTGTCAAAATCAGTACCGGTGATAAATGAGCTTAGCAGTGGTAATTCATAGGACTGCGTCACAGCAGCAAATGCGAGAAGATGCAGAGGGGGTTGTTAATCAGTTGCAGCTGCTCTGTTGTCGGCATCAACAGCATCTCTGTTGATAGCATGGTGCGGTGCGTGGACGCTACAGAGGTTGCACAAGTAGTCCAACTCCTCCAGGATGGCACATCAATACGTACCGTTGCAAGAAGGTTTGCTGTGTCTCCCAGCACCGTCTCAAGAGCATGGAGGAGATTCCAGGAGACAGGTAGCTACTCCCCAAAAGCTGGACAGGGTCGTAGAAGATCCTTAAACCCTCAGCAGGATCGGTATCTGCTCCTTTGTGCAAAGGGGAACAGGATGAGCACTGCCAGACCCCTACAAAATGACCTCCAGCAGGCCACTGGTGTGAATGTTTCTGACCAAACAATCAGAAACAGGCTCCATGAGGGTGGCCTGAGGGCCCGACGTCCTGTAGTGTCTTGTATAAATGTATATATACACACACACATACATATACAGTATATACATATACATTATACAGTATATATACAGATATACGTGTAGATATATGTATATATATATATATATAAATTAGATGATTGAACTCCCTATTTTAAAATACTTTTAATTTAGTCATATGTTCCAATATTTTTCTCAATATTTTGTGTATGTTCCATGATGTACGGGAATTAAATCTATGTTCTTCTTCCTTTTTTGCAGTTTTGAAATGTGAAGTCCTGCAAAAATGGCTAGCAGGCCGTTACAAAGTTGTTCAAGAAATGTTTACTCATAGCACGAAAATGTCAAATCGACAAGCAGCAAGGGAAGGTGGACTCTCTTTTCACTGTGTACACACTGTGCTTAAAAATGATCTAGGCGTGCTTGGAAGCCGCACTGCTGTCAAGTACCCTCTGCTGAAGACTGCAACATTTTCGTTGAGTTTGGGGAGGCGGCGACGGATTGGTATGAAGATTGGTCTGACTTCTTTAAAAATATCCTCTTGAGTGATGATACTGATAATTCACATCAATGGGTTTATGAACCATCACAACTGCCACTACTGGGCGGGAGAAGATCCTTGCATTACCTCTGAAAAAATGCAGACTCGGCCGAAGGTAATGCTATGGTGTGTAATGACTTTGCACAGGATTTATTGCAGAAATTAAATAAACAAAAACCCAGCAAGAGTGAAAAAATACAGCAAAAAGAAATAGTGTCACTAGAAAAACTAAAGTGGTGATCCTAATAACTAATAACAACGCAACGATTTGTCTTTAAATGTATGTACTGTGTGTTATAAGCCAGCGTTGCAATAATGTTTGACAGAAATTGTTCATTCATTCATTCATTTTCTATACCGCTTATCCTCATTAGGGTCGCGGTGTGCTGGAGCCTATCCCAGCTGACTTTGGGCGGGAGGCGGGGTACACCCTGGACTGGTCGCCAGTCAATCACAGGGCAGACATACAAGCATTTACACTCACATTCTTACCTATGGACAATTTAGAGTCTCCAATTAACCTAACATGCATGTTTTTTGGAATGTGGGTGGAAATCGGAGTACCCGGAGAAAACCCACGCAAGCACGGGGAGAACATGCAAACTCCACACAGAGATGCCCAACGGAGATTCGAACCCTAAACCTCCTGACTGTGAGGCCAATGTCCCACCCACTCATTCACGGTGCGGCCAGAGACAAAATGCTTGTGAACCCCCCCCCAAAATGTCACAAACGTATCAGATATTTGGTCGTTTCTTATTGTTTGTAGGGCTGGGCGATATGGACCAAAAGTCATATCCCTGTATTTTTAGGTTGACTGGCGATGTACAATATACGACAGTATTTTTGCGGAAGTGTGTTGAATATTCAGTTTNTGCTGCATGCTAACACCCAGCATAATAACATGAATGTAGCTGCCCTCTGCTGTATGCACCCTCAACTACAGTTCTTACCCACGTACACACTTATCAAAGGAGAGACTTCTCTGGGAAGACACCTGGGACGAATCTTCATAGAAAACGCCCTCACCGTATGGCGTAGAACCAAGCGGCTGCAAAGCAATCATATGTGTGAATGCTCCAGCATTCACAGCATTCACACAACAACAGGACATTCCAGTTTAAACATTATCCGGCCCCACTGTTAACATGTGAATGAAAGGTCATATTTCAATTTTTAATATAAATAGCCCATATTAGAATACAGATTGGCATACCTCTCCTCCTACAGAGCTGTGCAAATGAAAACAGCAATACCAGACCCTTTGTAACAATATTGCTGCAATGAATCACTTAACAGTTAAATGAAATAGATCAATATAAAGTGATCTTTTGAATAAAACTGCCCATATTGAAATACATAGGCATGGATACACCTGTGAAAATATAATCTAAACAACTCAAAGCAACAGGACTTTGTTCTTTTAAACGACATGGCAGCACAATATATCATGAAATCACGTACAAAATCAAACATGTACAAAAAAGAAATAACCAATTAAAAATACTATGGTTCTCCAAATAGTCAAATGTGAAAAAACAGCAGGCTTACATGCTCAGACAATACTGAGGTAGTAAGGTACAGTTTCCTCTTGTATATTTCACAGGTTCTGTGCAAGGCCTAGGATAGGCAATACATAACAAGGTAGGCCTATGTCACAACTACAACAAGTTTTTATAGTGACTAAAACAGATGGCAACTGATTGGTTTGCAAATTATTACAAATCTGTAGTAGCACTTTTATTAAGCTGGCTGGCATTTTAGAAATACATTTCTTGAGAAATACTATTTTTTAAAATCATTTACCAATTGCCAAATAAAGTCGAGGACCCAAGCACTGCATGCTCTGCCACCTTCTCAGTTCCACCGCTTTCCACCGAGTACCTTTTCATCAAGCTTCCAGTTGGTGAGAGTGTCCTGCAGGGCCACTGCGTGAAATAGCTGCTCTGGAGATACGCAGCTCTCATCTCCCAGTGCTCTATAAAATGTTTCGTCACGCACATATACGGTTCGCCAGTCCGACTTGACCACATGTCTGTAGTAAGGCCGAAATGCGTGAGGTGTGCAAGCCTGTCGGATAACTTGTGCCGAACTGTGGTGTACCTGTCCGGTAGAGCTTCCCTGGAAAAGTAGCTACGGCTAGGTAACTCGTACTTGGGGTCGATAGCTTTAAGTAGTTTTCTAAATCCATCATGCTGTACGGTTGCAATTGGGGACATATCTTTGGCCACTGTAGTAGGCCACTGCTTTGGTAATATTTCGCCACTTAGCCTACTGTTTTCTTGTTGAAAGGCACCACACCATTGAGTGCATCCTGCAGACAACACAGGCTGTTGCATGTGTCAGTCACTCCAACTAGGTTGGAATGACAAACTCAAGGCTGACAGCACCATACTACCTCTGGACAGACAGCCGACAGGAACAGGAAGTCACACGGGCATACGACTGATGTTCCTCCAGAAACAGCACTATTTTTAGAGGAAGGTCTAGTTACTAGTTACAATTTTTTTTGCCGCAGCAGGCCTTGACACATTCCTCTGGTTCCAAAGCTGACTTAGCCATTGTTTTTAGTCTAAATGCCAACCAGTTGTGTTTTATGGAACGATTTTACCTAATATATGCATGACATGCTGCTGGTCTCACATGGTCACTTTTAGGCTTGTTTGGGAATGTTCACCTTCACCTCTTAAAAATGACAACCTTTGTCTGGTAAGATTGGATTTTCTTATTGTAACCTTACTTTTTTCCTTTTGTTTCATATGACGCATTGTTGCAAAACATCAGAATAGTACGGCCCGTAATTGCAGATAGAATCGCGGAATTGGCCAATAAAACATGGAGTTCACTGTTAATCTAGCTAAAATTGACATAATGGGCTCTTTCATTTCCTAGACCAAGCGCAGGCGAAGCGCACCTTTGTCATCTCTCCTCACCTTTAAATGTGCCACTGGCAAAGCGAGTTGTAAGTTTTGTTCAATATGACGATGGCCAAACTTCTCCCAGACGCAAAGTGATGTTTTGGTACGGGAGGTCCAAGCTTGCAGTGGCCGAATGTATGGTCACGTGATCAGACCTCCACGGGCTGATGATGCAAAAGCGGCCTGGAAGAAGATTACAAGTATAGTTAATCAGGTTTGCCCGGATGAACTGAGAACCGTTGCCCGGTGTAATAAACGACTCAATGATGTCACAAGAAGGGCAAAACGAAACACTGTCACAGCACCGGAGGCACATGATGGCCACCAGGGCCGGCCTCTAACCAGTGTGACACTGAGCTCGGCAGAGGACATTGCATCCTCCACCCTCTCAGCTGTTAGTATTGAGGGTTTTTGTGGGGCTGAGGTTGGTATTACAGATAAGGTAAGCATTTTTCCCCACTAAAAAAACACTTGTATTTAGTAACCTATATTTGAACACCATGTCATTTGGATAAACAATAATTATGCATAAAGCGGATGAAATCCGAAGCAACTGTGCGTAAAAGACACATTGCCAAGCTTGTGGTCTGGCCCTTGTCACTTGCATTTGCATGTGAAATGATCTTGTATTACCCAATTCATTATCATCATTTTTGCAGCTTTTGATTACACAATCAAATATGTAAATATGTTTTATTATTAAATTATTAAATTATCACTAAAACGGCTGCGCTTCGCCTTATGCCGAGAGTAGACCAGGTCGGAGCGGGCGAGCTCTCAGTGCACCTTCGGCAGGCTGAATCAGTCGGCACCTCCCCCTATTTGCTGGCCACACCCATCATGACGTGCCTCAGTCTACCAAATTACAAAATTGGCTGCGCACCGTGTTACCCCGGATGAAATTACCACTGCGCAGTCTGCACCACGCTGCGCCACCCTACAAAATTAGAGCCCAATGTGAATGAAACGCTGTCAGTGTGAGGAGAATTAAAATTTGTGTGGGTAAATATTTCCCCGGCGGACGGCTCAATCCTGGTGGAATGAACACTAAACAACCCCCTACCAAAAAAAAGCATTCAAATTGGAATAAACATCGGCCAAAGTTGGTGGAACCTCCTCTGACAGAGCGTGAATGGAAGCTAGTGTTGATGAGAATCCTTAAATCAATGTACCACTCTGTGGAGTTGATCTAACACAGCATTTTCATTAAATGTCAGATTTAACGCTGGATCATGAAAGTGTTGTACCTAAAATGGAGTGTCGAAAATGTTCATATCTTGTTTGTGTCACAAGAAAGACATTCAGCACTCCATTTAACACTAAACAGTGTTAAAGTGTCTTAAGCTCCACAAAGGGACGTTTCATTTTGACTCCATCTCTCACTTCACTTTGCTGTAATGAAAAGCAGTTGAAAGAAGTGTGCAGCTATAAATCTTTTTGCATTTGTCAATTGCTGCACATTTACAAGTGTCAGGTAACAGGAAACAACTGTTTTTTCAGTGGAAGAACAGCTAAGCAAGTATGGAATCAAAGGAGTGCCTTAATTAATAGATCTTCTTTTCCTTTCCGTTTATCCCTTCAGGGGTCGCCACAGCGAATCAATTGCCTCCATCTAACTCTGTCTTCTGTATTCTCTTCTCTTGCGCCAACTACCTTCATGTCCTCTTTCACTACATCCCTAAACCTCCTCTTTGGTCTTCCTCTAGGCCTCCTGCCAGGCAATTCAAAACTCCGCATCATTCTACCAATATATTAACTATCTTTCCTCTGGACATGTCCGAACCATCTCAGTCTGGCCTCTCTGACTTTATCTCCAAAACCTCTAACATGTGCTGTCCCTCTGGTGTGCTCATTCCTGATCCTGTCTATCCTGGTCACACCCAAAGAGAACCGCAGCATCTTCATCTCTGCTACCTCCAGCTCTGCCCCCCGTCTTTTTCTCAGCGGCACTGTCTCTAGGCATTCCCGGGACACCCTCAACAGGTAGGCGGCCGGGAGGCAGCCACACTAGATGCCAGAGCCACCTCAACTGGCTCCTCTCGATGTGAACGAGCAGCGACTCTACTCTGAGCTTCTCCCGGATGACCGAGCTCCTCCCCCTTTCTCTTAGAGTGAGTCCAGCCACCCTACAGAGGAAACTAATTTCTGCCGCTTGTATCCGCGATCTCATTCTTTTGGTCATGACCCATAACTCATGACCATAGGTGAGGGTGGGAACATAGATTGATTGGTAAACATAGAGCTTTGCCTCCCGGCTTGGCTCTCTCTTCACCATGAATGTCCGGTACAGCTACCACATTACTGCAGATGCTTCACCGATCTGTCTGTCGACCTCACGCTCCAACCGCTCGTGAACAAGACCCCGATATACTTGAACTCCTCTACCTGGGGCAAGACCTAACAACCCGGAGGGTACAATCCACCCGTTTCCGACTGAGAACCATGGCCTTGGATTTGGAGGTGCTGAGTCTCATCCCAGAAGCTTCACACAGCTACAAACCGCTCCAGTAAACACTGAAGGTCACAGCCTGATGAGGACATCAGGATCACATCGTCTGCAAATAGCAGAGACAAGATCCTAAGGTCACCAAGCTGGACTCCATCAACGCCTTGGCTGCGCCTAGAAATTCTGTCCATGAAGGTTATTAACAGAATCGGTGAAAAAGGGAAGCCTTGGCGGAGGCCAACGTTGACCGGAAACAATCTCGACATACTGCAGGCAATGCGAACCAGGCTCCTGCTTCGATTGTACAAGGACCGAATTGCACGCAGTAGAGCATCACCAATCCCGTACTCCCAGAGCACCCCCACAGGACACCACGAGGAATACGGTCGAATGCCTTATCCAAGTCTACAAAGCACATGTAGACCGGTTGGGCAACCTTACACATACCCTCCAGGACCCTTGCAAGGGTGTAGAGCTGGCTGCTTCAGCAATGGAGACACAGAATACGGCCCATTCTGACTCAATAACCCGGTCCTCCCTGTGATGCAGAAAAAGCTCTGCCGAAGATGAGAGTTGAAGACTCGACCAACGGGACACTCTGCCAGACGTTCCTAGCACACCAGGTCTCTCTGGCATCCTCCCCTGCCATCTAATTCAACTCATCACCAGGTGGTGATCAGTTGACAGCTCAACCCCACCCTTCACCTCATGTGTCCAGAACATGCGGACGCAGGTCTGATGATAAGACTACAAAGTCGAAGTAACAGTCCATGGCCCAAGAACCAGATTTGGCCGCCGAAGACCAGGTTGCTCGAACCCCCGCCCTCAACTGCCGCCCAAATGGCATGGCACCTAACCCTTTTGCTTGCCCCTGCAGGTAGTGGTCGTGCATGGTGGGAGATCCCATGTGGCTTTTTTGGGCTGGGCTCGGCTGGGCTTCACGGGTGAAGGCCCGATCACCAGGCCTACAAGCCCCTCCCCCAAGCCTGGCTCCAGGGTGGGGCCTCGGTACCCCACGCCCGGGCGAGCTGTGGTCCCTTGTCTTGTTTTTTTCCATAAGTGTCTTCTTAATCACTCTTACACAGCAAACTCAAAAGTGTTAAATTTCCAGTGTTGGTGTTTTTAGTTATTTCAACTACAAGAGATTTATTCCCTAAAAAGTGTGTTTGGTGTCCTCGTGTCAAGGTCGTCTCATTTTCAACATACATTGCTTTATGCTGTCTTTGAGGGCAAAGTTTAAAAAGTTTGTGAAGTTCCTTGAAAGGTTTGCGCATACATTTCTATTAACACGCACAATGTGCTTGATAATTGCATGCACTGTTGTCTGTTACAACGCAGAAAACAGGGTTAGAGCTTGCACGTCTTCTGTGAGGGATTTTAAGCGAGCTCCATCAATGTAGCACGAGCACGTTTCTAGCTGCAGATGTTTCATTGTGTATTGCAACGTATAAAGGGTTTACAAAGAAGGTTTTCAAATGTTGGGTGTTTATTCATTAATTCATTCAATTTCTGTACCGCTTATCCTCATTAGGGTCACGGGGATGCTGGAGCCTATCCCAGCTGGCTTTGGGCGAGAGGCGGGGTACACCCTGGACTGGTCGCCAGTCAATCGCAGGGCACATATAGACAAACAACCATTCACACTCACATTCATACTTTAGAATCGCCAATGAAGCTAACATGCATGTTTTTGGAATGTGGGAGGAAACCGGAGTACCCGGAGAAAACCCACACACGCATGGGGAGAACATGCAAACTCCACACAGAGATGCCCAACGGTGATTTGAACCCTGGTCTTCCAGATCTCCTGACTGTGTGGCCAATGTGCTAACCACTCATCCACCGTGCGCCCTGTTGGGTGTTTAGACATTAATAAAACTAATTTTATGTTTTATTTCTAAGGACGTAAGTTTGCGTTTCCTATGGCATGTTTTATTTTTTGTAGCTTTCTACACACGAATTTGAAGTTAAGGTAGTGGTATTTTACACTTTTAGGGGTTATCGGTGCTGTTAGCGTACATCTTTTTGTCGGTGTATCTGCAGGCTAAAGGAAACGTGTACATACACACGTTTGACTCTAGAGCAGGCATGAGCAAACTGCGGCCCGGGGGCCACATCCGGCCCGCCAGATGCATTGAAAGTGTTTAACAAACTCTTAACATACAAGCTGGCAACATCACTTGCAAGTAGTTAAAAGTCAGTCTGAGACAACCTTTTGATGGTTTAAATTGCCTTTCACATGCAGCAATCCAGACATCTACCTCTACCTTTTTGTTTATTGTACAACATGGTGTGGGGTGAAATATGGAGAAAGTCAGAACTATGTCAAAGTGGCTGAAACTGAAGAGCGCTATGACGACTTTAACACATTTCTTCAGAAAGGTTGGTATCACTTACCACATATTATGTCATGTGTATTTGTTTTCTTGATTGTTCTACATCTAATTCTTTCTCAGTCATAGAGAAGCTGGGTCTTCCACTTGAGACTAAGCTGCCCTTGACAGGTGAATCAGGGACTACCATCTTCTGACTCCTCAAATGCAACACTGATTATTAGGTCAAACGGAGAGACAAGAATTCATGCAGAACGGGAATCTGCAAAAGAGGCGTGTGACTACCTCCACTTTTTGAAAGAATCATGTATAAGGTTATGAGTTATCAGATCCTGCGCAGATGAGCTGTGGTTTTGTTGTTGGAAAGGCTAAATTCATATGCCTTGTTGCGTGCAAGTTGTGCTGGACCCCTGATGCAGAAGCAGGAGGCAAGTTTGCAGGTAGGTGGTTTAATGATGTGTTACCAAAAAAACAAACAGTTATCAAGCAGTGGAATAGGGATAAGATAAAAACAGAGATAACAAAGAGTCTCAGGAGGCTTCGGAAGGAACACATGTTTGCCTTGCATGCTCGACGTAGGACTACCAAAACAAATAATCCGGCGTCTCCCAGGTGCAGACCATCAGGTTAAATAATGAGGGAATCAATCAGGGGCAGGTGTGCCCGGTAGTCCCACCTCCGGCTGGAGAGAGGCTCTCTGAAAAACAAAAATACAGCCTGGAGAAGGCAGGGCAGAACATATGGTGACAACAACATGAGAGTGAAACACGGGCCCACCGTGCCTGTCTTGGGTTTAGTCTTTGAGCGGTGCGAAGGTAGGCCAGGTTTTTATGGTCAGTGAGAACAATGAAAGGGAGTTCCGAGCCCTCCAGCCTGTGCCTCCATTCCTGCAGCGCCAGGATGACAGCCAATAGTTCCCTATTGCAAATAGAAGAAGGTTCAGGGGTGCAGCTTCTGGTCGGCGTTCGAACATTGAGAGAGGACAGCAACATGAGATGAAACATGACATACCTGTCTTATTCTGTCTCTCTTAGTTGGTGAGAAATGTTCTCCAGTCCAAGTTGGGGGGACAAGATTATTTGGATGAACGATAAACTTTCTTGTGGCCAACATGACTGATGTTCATGGGTAAGATTTAAAAAAAAAAAAACATTGTTACATGTCAATTACGCAAATGTTTTGTGCAATTCAGAGGTTTAGAACTATTGTGTTTTCTTCCTGGTAGGAGGATCTCGCCAATCTCTGTTTGAACTAAGTATGCTCTTGGCATCGTTTCTCTATTTCCCTGTTAACCCTGTAAAAGTTAAGTGTTCTTAACTTTTACAACTTCTGTTTGAATTATACGGGAACACTGCTATGACCCGCAGAGTGGATTTTGCTATTTGGCCTGGAGGCTAAAGACTGTCCAGTGCAACTCTTCAGTTCAGTCCTGGAGATCCTCCACCAGCAATATCTGTCAAGAAAGAAATAATTTTTCCTCGCTGACAAGCAACTGTTGGGAGAGGAATGTAGTGAAGCAATATCATTCATGAAGCATTCAACTTATGAATCAGTTGTCAAAGAGAAGATGAGAGCCACATTTCAGTATCGTCAATCGCTGGTTCAAGATCAGCATAGGTCTTCAACAGTCCTGGATGTCTTCCCACAATTCCTTGGCATCCCTGGCTTGGTAATACATTTTAAGTGTTATTCAAGGCATACTGTACACTTTAGGTTGCACAAGCGAAAAACAATTGTGTTTTGTTAAATTGAACAGGACTTCACCTTGATGTTTGGAGAGGAAGTGACTGGCAGAGTTTTGGTCAAATTCTGGCAGACTGTGAGAACCGTACTTCTATTGAGCACGTTGAAGCCCTTTTAGGCTTAGATAGCACTGGTAAGCTTTGCACATTATTCTCTTTTAATATATTTGTTTTTTTCACATGTACTTAGTATTTGTCTTCTGCTTTCCCTAGGCATGAACCATGTTTTCTCATGGTTCCTACGTAAGCGTTGTTGCAGATTGGAGCAAGTGTCGAAACATTTCTTGAAGGTGTGGAGCCAGGTCAGCCCTCCCTCCGGTGTGTTGGTGAACATAAGAACAATATGAAAAGGTACTACGTTATCATTGACAAGGCCATCCCTTGCGAGGCACGTGCATCCCTGGCAGCTTTCGATGCCCACTTCAAAGCCTACTTCATCTTCAGCGTCAATTACCATCAATTCCTCTACAACTTCTACACGTTCATCCAAACCACAGTGTTTCACATTGATGTGTGAAGTGCTAAAGAAAATTCCAGAGTCAGGGGACTCAGAGCAAGATTTTTTCATTACACTTGAGGTGATCAATATCCTTTGATGCAAGTATGTTTGTTTGTCTCATCAGTGAGGCACGCCACAGAGGTTCTGCACGGCTTTGTCAGCATTTAAGACTCCACCGTGGTTTGTATCCTGGAAAGACACTACAATTGAAATGTGGAGAGCCGGGATGTAGTTCCTCATTTTGTACTCATTCAGGGTTGAAGAAGCACCTCGATGGTTGTCACGGGGACATTGTTTTGAGAGAAGCAGTTCTCAAGCTATACTTCAGAACTTCAAGGCGCAGATTTGAAAAAGAAGGTGGAAATTTGTTTTGATAAACTACTAAATCCTTTCCCAGTGTTGAACACAACAGTCAAGTGGGAAATAGTAGACCCTTTTGAATAGGTTCTGGGAGTTCGGTTTGACAGGCGCAGAGAACAGACACCCGGAGTTGACACTCAGATGCCCTGTAGCAGATTCTGGCAAGCCAAACAACACAAAGAGGGCGTTTAAAAAGACATATGTGATGCCTGATACTTCACACACAAGTCACCGATTGTTTGCTCATAAGATCATACTCTACAGATTCTTCTTTATTTTGATGAGTTTGAGACTGCAAATCCCTTAGGTCGAAGGAAAGGGATGCACAAACTTGGTTGCCTTTACTTTGTCTTGAGGAACCTGCAACCAAAGTATAATTCCGTAGTGATGAATATCCATGTTGTCTTTCACTCACAAGACCTGAAGAAATATGGATTTGATGAAGTATTAACGCCCTCATTGATGATCTTAAAACACTTGAAACACAAGGACTTGAAGTGCCTTTCTCAGACTCACCATTGCTAGGTTCTGTGGGCCAGGTGACGGGTGGCCACTTAGGGTTACATGGACTGTTTGGTTTCGTTGAGTCCTTCAGTGCTGCATATGGCTGTAGATTTTGTAGAGTTAGAATCTGTCCTCACTGAAGATGACCCCGGAATGGTTTTCCGTACAAAAGAAATCCATTTAGGACATTGTGCAGCTCTACAGGAAAATCCTGTGATGGATTCAACATTTGGTGTAAAAAAGAGATGCTTGTTCAATACACTGCATTTTTTTCACACCTCTGATAATTATGCAGTTGGCATAATGCATGATTTGCTTGAAGGTGTAGTTCAGTATGAACTGCAACTTGTCTTTCAGCACCTGCTTTACCAGAAGTGTCTGTCTTTGGAATCTTTGTCACAGAGGATCCAAGTGGGTTGAAAATGGATGAGAGCAATGATCTCGGACTGACTGCAATTCAGTCCTGGTGTCTTGTGAGAATCGCTCCCCTGATTTTTGGTGATGTAGTGGAAAGACAAAACAGCTATTGGAACCTGCTTCTACTTTTGATTCAGATGGTAAATACTTTGTTTTCATCAGTTGTAACTAAGGGTAGGACATACACTTTGAAGCACTTGATTAATGATCACCACAAGCTGTTCAAATCTTTTTTCCTTAGAAAATATATTTTCCAAAGCATCATTTTACGATTTATTATCCACGCTGCATTCATAAAGTAGGTCCACTCCTTCAAGTTTGGTGCATGAGGTTTGAGGCCAAACATGATTTTTTAATAGATCTGTGAAAAATTGCAAAAATATTACAAAATCATTGGTTAAACAACACCAAAGACCACTGGCACAAGCTTATTTTTCAGAGATTTGAGTTTGGTCAAGTGAAAAAGGTAATCGTTGACAGCTTGGAGGGTGGTGAGACTATGAGTGCTCTTTTTAATGTGAATGCATACTCTGAAGTGTCAACCACTAAAGTGTCAAAGTCGCACTGCTGAAGCAGGGAAGGAAGCTGAAAGGAACAAATGTCTACATGAATGAGCATCTGACAAAACGCAACGCTGGAATTGCCAGGAAAGCACGTGATCTGAGGAAGCAGGGGAAGATCCAAGGCACTCGGCGCGCCAAGTGCAACATTTTCATTCAGTTAAATGGAGTGCTTGTTTTCAAAGATTTAAAGGACTTGGAAAAATACTTAAGACCACATAAAAACAACAACATGGACAAGGAAAACAACTCAAAAACAAGACCAACACAGAGGGAAGTATTAGATTCAATATAATTTGGAAATGCCATAAGCAAGACGCGAGGAACTGGTCAACCGGATGCCCTTGAACTAGGAACACATCAAAATACAACTAAAGACACTCATAACACAACACTACAGCTTGCTGGACAAGGAGATCTTTAACTGGACACCTTAAGTTTTACAGACCCCAAACACCTGGATCTGGGAAAAGACATAGACCCGGACACAAACTTTTTTTTTCAAAAATGAATGCCACTACTACACGGAGGAAGAATTTAACAAGAATATAAACATAGGTAATAAATTGTCTATTATCCACATAAACAGCAGAAGCATGTACGCAAATCATAACAATATCAGGCAATACTTGGTAGAACATCTAAGTCAAGCATGGAAACGTTTGAGGACTGGATCACGGCAACCTTCTCAAACATCAACCAAAAAAATCATCCTTGTTGTGGAGACTTCAACATTGCTCTTGTGAATCCAAACAAGCAAAGTAGAATAGATGACTTTATTGATACAATGTATAGCCTGAGCTTATACCCCAAAATCACAAGACCAAGCCGAATAACAGACCACGGTGACGCATTAATTGATCACATCTTCACTAATGACTGTCAATGCTATGTTTGTGTAAGGCTCATAAAACAAGATACAATAAGCCAAAAACAGTAAAATGCATAAAAATGCTTTGAAAGCGGTTAAAAGTCGTAATAATTCATGAAGAGTATTGACATGTCAAATTTCAGTTGTTAAAAATCTAAAAAACTATCTAACTCACTGTCACATGACCTTACTTATGCATACAAACTTAGTACCTGCAGGAAGTCCACAAATGTATTGAAATAGGGGAGACCCTACCAGGGAAGGATTTATTAAGCTTTGCTTCTTCCTACTCCTTTTGGACATGTGGAACTGTCCGTTGTATTAAGTGATGTATTCCAACGTCATTAACATGCATGTTCAAATAAACCCAAACCAAACCAATTGGGTAAAGAACTACGGCACAGAAGGTCTGATGGGTATGTTTGTTCGTATCAGAGCAAATATGGAACGTCCTATTTTCAGAAAGATCAGAAACATCATAATAAATGATCAAGGTTTCTTTCTGACTTGCAGAGTGGACACTCTTTATTTTGATGGTCACTTCAATGCATCCTGCGTTGAGGAAAGGGCCGATTCGTTTTTTCAAAGAAGGAATTGATTTAGTACAAACCGTATGACAAACACTTTTCTAATGAGACGGATGAAAAAACACACATTGTGCCACATTGTCATATTGTGTAACCTGCTGTTGTGGAGTGCGGCTATTGTCGGAAGCAAAGCCAGCGCTGTTTGTATGGCGGGCTTGTTTTAAATACAAGTTGATTTAGATTCCAGTGGTGTTGCTTAAAATGGAAACCAACTATAAAAAAGAGTTGAATATTGAGTTATATTTCACACTGTCCACAGTGTTAACATGGTTTTGACTCTATGCAGTGTTCAAAAATAATACACCCACAGAGTTGTGCTGTGTAGTCTGGCCCGTCACCCAGAACCTGTTTGCCCTGGGAGACCCTACCAGGGGCATAAAGCCCCCGACCACATAGCTCCTACGATCACTCGGCGCTCAAACCCCTGCACCACGATAAGGTGGTGATTCACGGAGGGGTATATTAGCACTTTTCTGGTGTTAATGTTGCAACTCCTTTGAAAGTATTTTAATTACACTGTAGGAATTAATTGATTACTCTTAAGATAATGAATTTGTAACACCTCACACCAGTGTTACATAAAAAAAAAGACAGGTCAGAGTCGAGTAGTGTTACATTTTACTTACACTACTAGTCAAAAGTTTTACAACACAGCAAATTTTGTAGTTATTTTGAAAAATTAAATTAGTTTTATGTCCAAGGAAGTGCTAGAAACGAGACATCAGAAAGTGGGGGCCAGAAATTATCCAAAACTGAAACATTTTGTATATTTTGCAATTGTCTGTCTTTTTGACTGCCAATGCTATGTCTTTTATCACCTTATCACTTATAACTTTTCATTCATAGTGAGCACATTGTCTATCTGTACTGCAACTATTTTTTTTTATATTCCACTAATTACTATTAGGCCGCACGGTGGCTGAGTGGTTAGCACTTTGGCCACACAGTCAGGAGATCTGGAAGACCAGGGTTCAAATCTCCGTTGGGCATCTCTGTGTGGAGTTTGCATGTTCTCCCCGTGCGTGTGTGGGTTTTCTCCGGGTACTCCGGTTTCCTCCCACATTCCAAAAACATGCATGTTAGCTTCATTGGCGACTCTAAAAAAAAATTGTCCATAGGTATGAATGTGAGTGTGAATGTTTGTCCAGGGTGTACCCCGCCTCTCGCCCAAAGCCAGCTGGGATAGGCTCCAGCATCCCCGTGACCCTAATGAGGATAAGCGGTACAGAAAATGAATGAATGAATCAATATTATTTATTGTGATTATTATTCATCAGGACTGCTATATAATGTATTTACTATGATAAGGACATTGGCTACTATTCAACACAATGTCATGTTACTTTACTTGTGCATTTTAAACGTACTTACTGCAGAAAGTCTACAAATGTAATAAAATAGGGGAAAATCCTAGCGGGGTAGGATTAAATAAGCTTTGCATGGATATGTGGAACTGTCAATTGAATTAAGTGATGTATACTAATGTAATTTATATGCATGTTCAAATAAAATTAAACCATGCCATTACCATATTTCAGAATTTTAGGGCCTCTTTCACGGACCACAAAACGGGTAGACAATTTTAAGCTGTTCTGCAGAAATGTAAGAGGATCAAGCCTTGGCAGTTCCTTCAGGTGTTCCAAGTTCCGGAGTACTCACTATCTCCCTTTTTCTGCATAAGAACAGCATTGTACTGCAGAAAGTAGTGTGTTGCTACAAAAAATGGCAAAAATGACACTTAACTCCAGAGAAATCTGAATGTTTTGACTAGTAGTGTATATAAATAGTTCATATTAACTCTACAATTGTGTGCAAATGGCAACACTTTGTAAAGCGTACCCCGAGGGACTCTTCAAAAGTGTTGAATTAACTCCTAGAATGTCAATTTAAGCCTGTTCAATTTGCTGTGTAGTGAATATATAATGGGGTACGAGAAAAAATATACATCTCTAGGAATAGCCACTAAGGCGGCATACTGTAAACAACTGGAAGTAGTCTGTGGCCACCGCCTGCGAAACCGACGCAGTGCTTGCTTGCAGTGGCTCGAAATGGATGCAACAGATTCAGACACCTGCTGGAGGGTGCGGGATCATAAATAATGGAGTGAGACTCGAAACACAGTGTGACATAATGAAAAAAACAACAACACCTAGCTGTACAGTGTGAGTAAGGGGATGTGTGGTCTACAGGGAGGTGCACAATTTTTTCTGCACTTCTCTCGAAAAAATCTTTTCACGTTGCATTCAGGACCTCGGTACTGGGTGCTTGGTTGTGTCTGTGTTGCTATGGCAATAGTACACCCGTGTCCACTTAACTGGAAGAAGGTCAGAAAAACACGAGATCATTTTTACCCCTTTATAGGCCTTAAATGAAGCAAATAACCAAAACAAGCATAGAGTTACGGACAAAATTGTTGGTACACTGCCGTGAAAGAAAGAGAAACACACAATAGTCAACTGAAATCATTTGAACATGACATGCAATGAAATGGAAATGCTACCAAATTTTCCAAATTTTCCAAAACACGTATAAACAAACTCTAACGCTTCTGTGAAAAAAGGCCTGGCCTCACGGTCAGGAGGTTCAGGGTTCGAATCTTCGTTGGGCATCTCTGTGTGGAGTTTGCATGTTCTCCCCGTGCGTGTGTGGGTTTTCTCCGGGTACTCCGGTTTCCTCCCACATTCCAAAAACATGCATGTTAGCTTAATTGGCAACTCTAAATTTTCCATTAGAGTGTGAATGTTTGTTTGTCTAAATGTGCCCTGGGATTGGCTGGCGACCAGTCCAGGGTGTACCCCGCCTCCCGGCCAAAGTCAGCTGGGATAGGCTCCAGCATACCCGCCACCCTAATGAGGATAAGCGGTATAGAAAATGGATGGATGAATGAATACTCGGATACTTTGTTGTAAAAGTCTGATCACCTCCTGGTATATAATCCTCCATCTTGGCTCCCAAATTCATTACTTCATTCAGCAGAGCATAAAAAATATCACCGCATCAGAAAAAAAACACTGACGTCTCCTTTCTATGGAAGAACAGCAATGACAAGCAATTTCCATCAAGCTGAAGCGGCACTCCGAATGCCTTCCATATGGCATTTCTGTGTATTTTATTGTCCGATTAGTCATAATAATAATGTCAGACGTTACACAGGCTGTAAAAAGTCATGGTGCATAATAAATGTTTCTGCAACATACTATTGGCAAAATGCTGACAAACAGAAACTGGCAGGCGCTGTGATCTCACTTGTTGTGCACCTAGATGGTAAGGCTTTATTTGATTTTATTTTTTTCTGAAGAAAAATAAAAAATACATTTAGAATACAGTTCAGTGGTTTAACCCACACTACACACACTGGGCTCTTAGCTCTGCCTCGCTACCTCAGTCCACAAAGCCGTACCTAATGAAATCAGGCACTCAGAATGTACATGAATAATGGATTTTGTATTTACAACGTGAACTGGGAGCTCTAAAACATTGAACATGTACAAGTGTGCAAACTGTGGTCCGGTATTTTCAGGAGTTTTAGATTCCCTGTGGAACTCCAAAAAGCAGTTCCTGTTAAGAAGCAAAGGCCTTCATTGCACTCCCGACACTTTCCAGCATACACATCGCAAGTAGATGTAGAACTGTAACTATTAATCTAGGAAACTGATTAATTCATTTGGAAAAAATGCTTCACTGACTATTCTGTTGCATTGATGAGTCTATGTTATAAAAATGGATGACTTATCTGCACAACTCCTGCAGTCGCGTGCACGAGAAGGAAGGAGAGGAAGGAGGGTAGCGGTTGCTCTCAAACGAAAACAGCAACAAATGGGAAGGAGCCCAAAGGAGGTGACAGACGTTGTTAAAAGTCGGAGCTGATTTCCAACTCAAAAAGACGGACAACATGGTGCGCTGTCGAACGGAGCTGGCAATCCGCAAAAATATTACATTGCATGCTGCAGCACAGCAGCAGAGAGCACCCCCCGCGTATTTAACGAGCAAACAAGCAAAAACAGGGTCAAAGTCGTCTTTAGCAGCTACCTTTACTACCTTGTTTTAGACAATCGAGGACAGAATCTAGGCTTGGTCCGTGATTTTTTTTGTCGAAGAGGATTACCATATCCGCTGAATGCATGGAAAAGATGAAAGCGTGCTTTGTAGGTTGGAGAAAAGGGTTTCAAACGCACTGTTTTGGGGTGGAATGTGGAGAAAACATAAAAACTCTTGTGGCACACAAATGCGACGGGTTCAATAACACACAAAGCTGGAAGAAGGGGCGGTGCAAAAAAAGTTTGCTGACAAAATAATTCAAGGAACGGATGGGAAAGAGGCAAACAGTGGAGGTGTGATAAAGAAATGGCCTCAAACTGAACTGCGGGAATTATGACCGCCCAGAGAATTCCGTTCAAATCCTCCCAGAAGCGAGTAACTGTCTCAAGACTTGATGTCGGTACTCATTTGGAAGATAATCATATTTTGCAGATTGACACAACTTGCAAAACAGACAAATGGAGATAGCAGCAGGTAGTGACGGGCAGTGGAGTGCAACATAAATAATGGGCGAGGAAAGCGTGAGACGGAGACGCAGGATTGATAGTCGCCCTGCAGCCCAGAAAGCCATCATAGAGCAGCAGTAATCATGGCCTCCCGTGGAAGACTTTACTGCATGTTATCTGCTGGTAAAAGGCTCTCCCCGTGTTGCTGAACATTGTGTTCATTACATTGCGGGCACTTTTAAAAAGGAACATTGCACTGTTTGGGAATTTTGCATATTTACACCTTGCCCTGCCACAACGGCTAGCGACTAGCATAGGTGTGTCCAATGACATGCAGAAATGAGCTGTCTCTTTTTATCTGTTGGTATGTATAAAGAAAAAGACCACTGTTGCCAACTCACCCCATTTGGATTTTGTGTTCCAAATCCAATTTTTTACGTGGTCGTTCACATTACCAAACAAATGCGACTTGTTGTGTAAGTGTCTGGAAAGTGACGTGCATGCGCAGAAGCACGACGTCGCTTTTTTGCGTGTTTGCATTACACCTCGCGCATGCGTGATTCATGGGTCACCACTATGCTCTTAGTATTTACCGCTTGGCTATCCTGTTTTGCCCTTTGTTCTTCCCTGCCTTCTCCTGGGCATGTCCTCTGTGTTGCAGGAGCCCTCTCTACGGCTGGAGGCGGGACCACGGGACGCACCTGCACCTGATGAGCTTCTACCACTCTAAAGATGATGGTCTGCACCTGGGAGACACGCATGGACTGCACTCTTGGGATCCGGCCCAATGGGACAGGGGAGGCAGTGTGTTGTGGGTCCAGGAACGCGGGCCGCGAGCGGTACGGCGCGCTCGCCGTCGGCACGGATCGGAAGGTGTAGAGACGAGTGGCCCGACGCGAGAGGGCGGGGACGAGAAGCGGCTGGACCCGGTCGAGACGGGAAGGCCATCGCGACGCGGTGGACAACCAGCGGGGGGGTGGGAAACTCTGCCCGCGCTGTGCACCGGGCCGCCTAATTCCCCTTTTATATATTTCATTTATGAACCCTTTTTAATAGCTTATTTGTTGATCGCTGGTACCATTCTAATTGTTGCAATAAAATAACCCTAATGAGGTTAAGCGGTATAGAAAATGAATGAATATTGTGATCTATTATTTTATTGGCTTTGAACACTTGCTCACCTTCATCCTTTTAATCCAGTCTGTTTGAGGTAAACCAGTAGATATCTTTTCATCTCCTAATTCCAACACCTACCATACCTCGAGCACATTTGACACTTACAATTTTTTGGACCTCTTGATTCGATTGTTCCTGCTCCTCCAGGCACTCTCACAGAATCTCTCCTTCCAAGGACTTAAGCCCGCTCCAGCGTCTCCCAGTAGGTGCACCCAGTGCCCTCTGTACTCCAGCTTGGCAAACTCAACTGCTCTTGGGCTGTAACTTGTTGGTGGTTCATTGTTCATGGTGCCATTTTGTTTCTGGTTTGGATGCACCATCGCCTGTGTTGAAACACCTCAGACTCTATTAAACGACTTCGAATCTGCTCACCTGCCTTCCCACTCTGCACCTGGGGTCCAGTTCAAGTCCACACGTAACACAGCGGGAGCTGACAGTGCACTAAAGTGTTCCTGGGGGGGGGGCAGACATGCAAAGTCAAACCGCAGATCAATACGTGCTTCCATGTTTCAGTCCCCGTGTACCAGAAAACTCCCCAAGTAGCTAGATTTGTCGCTAGTGGCTGTTCCATTTCTGCTGTTCTGAAAAACAATTTGTGAACAAAAGTGTGAATGGCTGCATACACATCCTGTGATTGGTTTGCAACCGGTCCAGGGTGTTACCCGACATGGACCCATGACCCCAACAGGAAAATGGATGGTTATTGCATTAAGTACTGATTTACGGCTATTGTCCTAATTTATTTCAAAAGAGGACTACAAAAGAATACATTACCTTTGTTTAGTGATTAAAAAAACATCTTCCATTCTTCTTTCAGAAAATCTGGCCATGATCTTCATTGTTTTAATTAAGCTTGTTTTTGTTCTCTTTAGGAGGCACCTAGAATCCTGTCTTCCCACAAGACGCCTGGAATTTGCAGGCTAAATCTATTATTTTTATGCAACGTGTAAGCTCACCTTCGGTGCGGCGCACTGCTTTGAAGTTTTACCGCTGGATATCCCGGAGGAAGACGACTGTTTGTTTCAAGTTATCTTCATAAGCATGCTGCGCGATGCAAATTCATTTCATCAAAAGATTGTGAGCCTTCACCACTTAAAGTGATGACAAAAAAAAAAA